>JACCGJ010006340.1:0-16567 GCA_013407085.1 Atriophallophorus winterbourni
TTACGATGGATTTATGTCCCTTTTTTCAATCTCCTCATTCGAACTTTCGTAAAACATGAAGTATTTCATATATAATTTATTTATTAATTTTTTATGACAAATTCATAACAATTCGCACCACGTTTTCCATAATTACCTTCAATTTCTGTTCTCCATTTGTTTCTTGCATCCTTGCCATTCGTAAATCTTGACATAATTCAAATGAAATTTTATTTCTATTAGACATTGATAATTTTTTTCTTACCAACTGTATAATAATTTCCCTTATTAAACGGAAAAAATGTTTAAAAATCCCGCTCACTTCGGTCATTTGCACTGTACTATTTTCTTTTGCTGTTCAAATTTTGATAAACTGATCATGTATGCATGCCTTGGATATCTAAGAATATATATTATTATTATTATATGATGCCTTCATAAGTAACTCTTTCCAATTGTGAATGAAATGTTGAAGAGACTGTTGTGAAATCACTAGAGAGAAAGAATCGGCTCCAGTCTTCTGTTCTAATGAATTCTGACAGTAGATTCTAGTTAATGTAGTTGTAGGTATGCTTATTATAAGTTGACTGCAAAGAATTGACTGAAGCTGTGGCGCATAATATTTGAAATGATAATATTCTACGGTCACTGTTAAGGAAAGATGGAATTACCTTTAGGTTAGCTGGAATAAGGTTCAGAGTGAAGACTAGGTCTAAGATATTGTCATTTCTTGTAGGTTGGTCAATAAATTGCTTATATCCTAGTAAGTCAATCGTTATAGTGAAAGGTGTATAGTAGCTGTGATGTGCAGGATCGTGCCAGTTCAATTTTGGCATGTTGAAGTCACCAGCAATAAGCTTATATTTCGTGTGGTGTAGAGATGCTTCTATAAACGCATAAATTAAGGAATCCATTTTAGAGATGGTTGAAGACGGTGGATAATAAATACAACCTATTAAGAGATACAAGGATGGTAATACAATCCATGTTAAGTCTTCTAATTCTGTCAGACTAGGTGAAGTAAAGGAATCAGCTTTGAATTTGGAATGAACAGAGATAAGAGTACCACCTCCCCGTTCCGAAGTTCGGTTATTCATGAATATCTGGTAATTAGGTACTATAAGTGTTGAGTCAGGCTGGTTATCTCGGGTCCACGTTTCAGTTATTAGAATAATGTCTACTAAGTTCGTATTGAGAAAAGATTTCAGCATTTGGATTTTAGGGGTAATTGATCGGGTATTTATAAGTAGATTACTAACATGAAAAGGAGTGGGATTAAAAGGAGTGGAAGTAGGTTGAGACAAAAATTTAGAGCAATTAATGTTTAATTTATTATTTTTGGAAAAAAATGGCTTGGTCATAAAAAAGGCGTGTATGGTACGTATTGAGATGTGTATCGATTGTAAAATGGAGGATTTTGAGTCATATAATTAGAGGAGTAAAATGGTTGAGCATAATAGCCAGGGGAGTAAGGGGAGGGTCTGTGAAGCAAGGTGTAGTCAATGTGAGACTGATTATACTGTTTAGGGGGGTATGGTGGTTGAATACGGTAACTGGTATAATGTGCGCGCCTATTATTATTATTCACCAACGTCATTTGTTGGTTTGAGGGCTTCCTGACTGCCGTGTTTCTAAATAAGCCAGGATTTGGGAAAAGAGATTGTGTCTGTCTAAAAGTAGGTAAGGGAAGTGAACGCTTAGTGGGTGGCGGTGTTCTGTGAACTATGTCGTGTGCAGGTGATAAATCTTGGCTTCTCAAAGGTGTAGTAACTACAGGTGAATCACACTGCATACACTCAGATGAATCAGAAGAAGACTGATTTGTGGGAATAATTGTAATTTTGCGTTTCTTATGACCGAAACGCCTCTGCATATGGGTGAGGTATGGCTCCATAGTAACGTTAGAAAATCAGGGAATGGATCTCAAAATATTTCTGTTCTCTAATATATATGAGACGAAACATTTATCGGTGAATTTTATAACTATTGGAGTTCGTTGTTTCATGCTGTTTCTGCGTAAACGGACAAAATCAGCACAATCTACCGGAATACCGTATGAAGTGAGAAAACACCTTTTCAAGTCATTTAATGGATAATTATCAGCTACATTAAATAAAATGATATTCTTAGAACGAGTTCCTCCTTCAGTAATTTCAGTACTAAGAGTTTCAACAAATTTATTGGTTTGTATAAGGATATCTTTATAAATGATGGAATTGGGCTTCATAAGAGATAATAGAGGTTTAAGAGAGTCAAATAAAATCTGAGAAGTTGTTATTTCGTTACGTAGACTCAATATTCCAGATTTTAATTTTCTCAATTTATTTCAGATTAAAGAGGTGTCATTATCTAATCTTACGGTACAATTTCTTGTTTGAGGAGTTTTACGATTTTTAATGCGGCGTGAGATTGATGTTTTAGGATGCATATTATATAGAATATCGTGGAACGTAAATTTTAACTTTAGGATATTATCACAAGTTATCGGTTCCGGTATATAGCGTATAAAGGAAAAAGTAATATGGAAATGTAATTGTGATCACGTACCGCATTCCAGCGCGCTAATACTGGAGAGAATTGACAAATTTTGTCACGCAATAGTTTTACCATTACTTTTGAGACGATGATAGTCAGGCTGACATGTTTATTGTGCCCAAAAGTGGACCTGCAACCACTTTTGTGTATTGGCATCACTATGGCTCCTTTCTACTTACTGAGAACCACTTCCAGCTGCAGGCACGAATTTAAGAGATGCAAGGCAGTTCGGTAAGCACTGAGGCAATGTGTTTAAGCATATTTGAGTTAATACCATCAGTTTTGTTGACGCGAAAATAGATAAGTTCGTCATACACCACAGTATCGTTGAAGGACAACTCATCTGAAACATGGACACCAAGTGTCAGGTCAAGCAGACCCGACGGTGCATTTGCAGAACTCTCCCGTCAATGAACGCTACTGAAAAGCCTCGAGAAGCCAGTCGCCTTAGACATGTCGGTATCAGCTACTTTTTCGTCCTCCAGTTTCAAATATCCAATTCTTTCCCTGGTTTTGCTTTTTGATTGAGCGTAGCTATAGAATCTTTCCAAGTTGGATTTAGCGTCCCTAGATACAGGTATCCCAAACTCGTGTTTGAGCAAACGCTCTATTTTAACAGAAATGTTGGAGGATCCGTTAATCACAATACCGCACGAAGTAACGCACTCAGACTTCGCAACCACGGGAGAAGGCAAAGTTCGTGAGTCAGAATTTATATTAACCGCCAAAAGGTATATTTTAAAAGCGTTAATATAAATGGAGCATGCATGGCCACAAAAAGAATAACAATACAAGGCAAAAAGGTATATGCAAAAATACAAAGATACAAAGTGAAAGTAGTTCACTACACAGCTAAAGAATTCTTCGATATCTCAAAACACTGAAGTTCGATCTAGATGTTTCCATTTTTTGACAAATATCAAAGTTCCGAAGAAATGGGGAGCAGAAATGTGAAGTAATTACTGTGAAAGCGATGAAAATGGTAATAAAGTATTTTTGTAAATGTATATATTGACTTTTCTTCAATATTATTGTTTGTTATGAGTAAAAGATATCTGTACACCATTGAAATTGAGAAAATGTTTGTGAAAACATTTTGGGGGCTGAGAGAGGTTGTGGTATAAATGACACGGGTAAAAAGCCAGTTGTATGTAGCAAAAATCTTAAAGAATTGTCGACGAATGTAACCTAAAGTTGTTCGCCAGTCTGTATCGAAAACACAGGAATACAATAAAAGATTCTCTGTACGAGTATGGTGAGAGATTATTAGAGTAAAATAATCAATGATTCATGAACAATAAGAATGGACAAGAAAAATCCTAGAAGATTTTCCATTAACTGACTAACTGGTAACCCTTTATGTACAAAAATCAGTCGATTGAATAATGGGTGAAGATTTAAGATTCAAGATTTATGCTGAAAAACAAATAACTGTAGGAAAACCGTGTGATATACGTATAAAAATTAAACATATTGTGCCTTCATGCTTGCTTCCATTTGCTTCAAAGAGAGAACAAATGTAATTCGCATGTTAGACATGGGAAGAAGAAATTCCGACTAGAAATATATGTTCGGGTAAATTTAGTTTGATCGGGAATTTAGTATTTGAATTGTCCGATTTAGATTGCGAGTCGGTAGGTTGGAAACAATTTTATAGAGGTTTCCGATTGGGCGTGAACCCGCATGTATTATTCGGTACGTCAGGAATAAATCAGCTCAGATTTGCTTGAGCTAAAGAGTGCACAATCCTTGGATATTCTGTCGCTACTCAAATGGTAGATTTTGTAATCCAGTTTCCATCTTCAAAGTAATTCAAAGTAATTCAAGTTTCAATGGTCCAAAAAGTAAATACTTCACAGTAACCACAGATTAGAAATATAGGGAATTCATGAAAACAACACAAATGTTTTATACACATGGAAAGTCAGCACGTGTATTCAGGTTCAAGGTTGGGTTTGGTCAACATATACTTGTCAAGTTCAGCCTCCAACATGTTCAGGCTTGTTGCGCAAATGATATGTGGGGGCAGGGAGTTCCATAGAAAACAGACTCTGACAGCAAAGAAAAACCTCCGACAATTTGATCTGAAGTGTGGAATAATTAACTTGTATCCATGCGATCTGCTACCACGTGCTTGTTGCCGATGAAACAGGTGTTCAAGTGAGTGATCCACTGTATGCAGAATGTTGAAAAGCAGGATCAAGTAACCCCTGAGACGACGGTACGAAAAGTCGAAGAGGTTGAGTGTTGCAATCTGCTCCTCGTATGGTCTGTTGTATAGCTCGGTCACCAGTTTTGTAGCGCGGTGGTATACCCGTTGCAGCAAGGTCATGTCCTTTTGTAACCATGGGGACCATGCTTGAACAGCATACTCCATTGTTGGTCTGATATAGGTGCTAATTATACGTGGGAGTATCTGCTTTGAGAAACGACCAAAGATCCTTCTGAGAAATGCTAAGATTTGGCAGCACTTTTTGTATACAACAGAACAGTGTCGTGAAGACTTCAGGTTACTGCTAATCCACACGCTCAGGTCCTTCTCTTCAGTAACCCATGAAAGTTGCTGAGATCCCAGAGAGTATGTGAATTCGAATGATTTAACGACGTTCAACATTTTACATTTTCAAATGTTGAATGGTAAGCAGTTCCGCGAGGACCAATTATGAAGTGCTTCGAGATCTTTTTGGAGAATTTGGCAATCTTCTATGGTGCGTATGCTAGTCCAGACTTTGTTGTCATCCGCAAATAAAATTATTTTTCCGCGTACGATTTCGGGTATATCATTCGCGTACACGAGGAAGAGTATTGGCCCCAAGACTGAGCCTTGAGGTACGCCACTTGTAACTTCTACTGGGCTGGATAGTGCCCCATCAACTCTAACCCTTATAACTCTACCAGTCAAGTAATCCCTTATCCAGGCCAATAGACTGCCGCATACCCCGAGCTGCTTTATTTATTGTAGCAGTATGCTGTGGTAATACGATCAAAAGCTTCAGACATGTCCAAGTAACAAGCATGGATAGGGCATTAATCGTCCACGGCTCGAGTCCAATTATCAAGAGTTATGAGGAGATTGGTGAGACAGAAGTGTCTTGTCCTGAATCCGTGCTGTGCGATGGAAAGAAGCTTATTTTGTTCCAAGTGTTTGATAAGTTCGTCGGCCACAAGTCGTTCGAGAACTTTAGAGACCACTGGCAACAACGTGACTGGTCTGTAGTTAGACATATCAGATCGGTTCCCTCCTTTGTATATCGGAGTGATTAGTCCACATTTCCAGTCATTAGCAACCGTGCTACAACTCAAGGACAGGTTGAAAAGGTCAGAGAGTGGTGAGAATAGAGCATGGGCGCATTGCTTTAGGATGAATGGTGTTATTTCATCAGCACCCGGGGATTTTTTGTATTTAACCCGCGTAGCTTTACCAGGACACTCTCGGGTTTCACAACGATTTCGTGTATTGTATTCTGCGACCTGAATGCAGGTATATCGTAGGATACGCGCTCGTTAGGGTAGAACACTCTAGAGTAAAATTGAGCGAGTTCGTTAGCGGCTTCGAGAGCTGTGGATGTAGTTCCAGTCGTAGTAAGTAAAGCGGAAACACCTGGCTTGACCCTGGCCTTTCTGTTCACGATCTGAAAGAGGAGCTTCGGATTTCGTTCAATTTTATCCATCAGATTCATTTCATACTTTTCTTTATCCTCCTAGACAAGTTTAGTAACTTTGTTTCTCAACAAACGGTTAGATTCCCAAGATTCAGGTGTTGAATGCAGTACGTGGATTCTCCACGCACAGTTTCTCACCTTTATTCATTTCTGTGTTCGACTCCGGGTCACGAATTTGAATCCTTTTTTCAGTTGTTTTGAAACGTATTTTGAGTAAAGTTCTATTTTTCGGTTGATTTTCTGAAGTATCGATGACCAGCATTGTTGGACATCAGTGCTAATTGGTGCCCAGTCGGTGACTTCTTGAAGAGACATCAATAATGCAACCGTATCGATTTTTCTTATCAACTCCCGAGCATCACTTGCTCTTTTCGCTTCAGATATATAGTCGAAAACAATGACTACATGATCACTCTTTCCAAGAGGTGCTTCATAGCGGATATCCTCGATGACTTTTTCCTCGCTCGTCAGAACATGATCGAGAATGGACGGTGTGTTTGTGCCTCTGAAGCGAGTGGTGCTTGAGATGTTGTTGAATAAAGGAAGTTCGTCGAACATTTTGTAGAATAGACGATCAAGAGAGTTAACCGGTGGAATCTCGCTTTTTAGTAAATTCGGGAGATTAAAGTCACCCATGATCAGGACTTTGTTTCGATATTTGGAAACAACCAGTTGAGTTTTCTCAACTAAACCAGCATTGTATGCTCCGTCTGCTGACCGTGGTCGGTAAATCACACCAACAACACAGTTTTCACCTGTTGCTAATTCAAGTGAACACCAAAGTGTATCTTCCAGTATCAAATCATTATCCGTGATTTTTCTGAATGATTGGTTTGGTGGTAAAGTTGAGTATGATGGATTATCTACCAGCTCTTCGGCAGTAACGACGGGTAACGACGGTGTCTTTATGACGTTCATTATCAGTTCATTTAGTTTTTGTATACTGGATTCCATTTCATTTAGACGCGTCTCAATATCATATTCAAGGGTTTTCGTCGCCGAGGCCGACGGTGTTGATTTGGCCTTGCAAACCAGACAAACATAACAAACACCAGGGCAATTATCTCCATCAATAATCGATACTAAATCCGAGGTCAGCGATTTGTCGCATTTAGCATGAACTTTCGACAAACAATCGTAACACATGACAGACTTTGCCTTAGGACTTACCGATTTTCGGCAAACCGCACACATGCAGTCCAGTGCGCTTTGTTTCCGTTTCGGGGTCATCCGGTCAGGGTTATGAGCAGCACTGTTTGGTGGTTTGTGCACGAGCATTGGCTCTGTCGAGCGATCGATGATGAATATAGTGTGCGCGACAAAAAATGCAGTGTTCACGAAAAAGGGCAAAATCAGAATTTAATCCGGTGATACTCTTCGGTAGTTGATCGCATGGTGTTGAAAATATGACCAGTCGACGGCAGAGAATAAGATTTGTCTATGCTTGTGTTTTATAGTCCAAGATGAGATGTATGTATGTATTTAGTAATTTTGACAAAGAGTGCGGTGTGAAACCGCCGACAATTTGTCTGATTGAGCCTAGTACGCCGCATGCACGATTATAGACGGTTACGTAATACAGACTTCTTTCCAAATGTCCGAAAACCAAATACCGAGACCTTTTGTGATATACTTCACTCAAGCGTGTGACTACCAAGTATGTTTGAGATAAGGAGCGTTTCATACTGGCAACTTTTTACACTTGCGGAAGTTGAAATGCAGCTTGTTTTGAATTGATCATCGTTGCAGCTTATTTGAATCTCCTTGTAAAACTAGGCAAACTTCAACAGAGTTGAAATTCAGTATCAGTATCCGTATCACAGAGCGATAGTCGATCAAGTCGAAATGAGTGCCCAGATACTTTCTGAGGTGTGCTTGAAAACACCCGCCACTACCAGGATAGATTCTTAAGAAAAAACGGTGTGTGTAACTGTGAATTGAAGATGAAGAGTTCTCGTCACCGAAAGGTGAGAGAATTATTGCATGTTGTATGTCCAATCGAATGGAAGGACGATGGACAGAAGTTTATTTCAACAAATACAAAAAATGAAAAAGAAACGCATTTTTTTGTTTCAAAATGATTTTCCAAATATTTTTGCGGTTTTTGACAATAAATCTGGTTAGATTTAGTTTTAAGGATGATGCTTCGGAAAGAGCACCTGCCACCGTTCGTCCAGCCCATGTTTGAACACAATTACTGAAGTAGCCGAGATTAGTTATACGCGTTTAATATACGGATGCTAAAGAAGTACGTTCTGGATTCGAGCCTGGTGTGCAGTTTACTTAGCTTAAGAGTGTGCCCTCGTGTACCAACCAAATGAGAGAACCGAAAGAAGTCATCAAATTCGAGACAACCTAACCCTTTAGGTTGCCATCTCCTAAGCGAGAAATGTCCTAGTGCAAATATACATTTTTCATAATTGGTGTATGCTTAAACCTCGATCATGCTAGTGGCCAGCTTCTGTACCTTTTCTAGCTGCACGATATCCTTCTGGTAATACGGCCTCCAAGCCTGGATACGGTATTCTGAATGTGGCCTTACAATTGCCTCCAAATGTTTGCATTTTCGCGAAAAGTATATGATTACATCGTACCAATTTCAATTGATCATTTAAAATATTAAGAACTGTATTTAGACCGAGTACTGAAACTTGTAGGACACTGCTCTTTGTTTCAACAGTCCGGGAAATTTGCCACCCATACTGACTTGCGCTTTGCGATTAGACAAGTAACTTGTGAAACGTAATAGTATATTTGTAGTTACTCTAGCTCCCTGCAGCTTCTAAAATAGAGAGGAGTGATCAATTCGTTTGGAAGCTTCAGATATATCTTAGTATCATACGTATACGTAATTCTGGTTTTTGATCGAGCAGGTTTCATTGTGTATTCAGTGTGTAAATAAATTACGAAGTGGCTCGGAAATCTCTAGCTCACGTGAATTCATAATAACCGGATTTATTCCGTCTTTGCGTATGAATCCCCTCAATATTAACCTAATTGAATGTCCAATAATCACAACTGATGATCTCAAATCTCTGTTTTCTGAAAACTCTCGGAGTCACTATTGATATTTTGGTGCCTATAATAACAAAACATTGCATATCGAATCATGGATCCCGAAAAGTTTCACCTGTGTGTGCCCATCGAAGTGCAACACGAAATGTGTGGTCATCTACGCTATTTCGGCAAATAGTCCGGTTCAGGACTGTGAAGATATGTTTACTAAAACGACTGAGTAATGTTTATTCATTCATTACGTAAACATTCTCAAACACAAATTATTTCTTTGGATTTCGCTTAATAATAACGAGAACGGTAACCTGAAACACATTCACAATATATGATTTATTAATAAAAAACAGAACATGTCTGAGTACCGCAAGGTGATTTGTGGGATGATTCTCCTTATTCTATTCACTGGGATCTGTTTCTCTGCTATTTACGAAACAATCTTCTCATTAGTGTCTGGTCAACATATATACAAAGCAAGTTCAGCTTGCAATGGGCTGTAGGTGACTGACGAGCCTATTGATGTCAAGATGTCTCGTTCATTATTATGTATAAATAAATGATCCGAAAAAATTTAACGCACAGACTTTAAAAAAGATTATAATATTTTATAAACCAACACACTGTTGTTTCAATCATCACTTTATAGTGCGCGTTTTTCTGTTTTGAAAAAGGTTTTACTTGCTCTCAAAATGATGGGCGATGCTAATGTTCCTACTTTTAAGCTGGTTCTCGTCGGGGATGGTGGTACAGGCAAAACTACCTTTGTGAAGCGCCATATCACCGGTGATTTTGAAAAGAAATATGTTGGTATGTCTTGCATATAAGTTATTGTTTCAGCCACTCTGGGTGTTGAAGTTCACCCTCTAGAATTCCATACTACACGCGGAAAGATTATCTTCAATGTATGGGACACCGCTGGCCAGGAAAAATTTGGTGGTCTGCGAGATGGATATTATATTCAGGGCCAATGCGCCATCATTATGTTCGACGTAACCAGCCGTATTACATATAAAAATGTTCCCAATTGGCACAGAGACCTCGTTCGCGTATGCGAGAATATACCGATCGTCCTTTGTGGTAACAAAGTGGATATTCAGGATCGAAAGGTGAAAGCTAAGTCAATCACGTTCCACAGGAAAAAGAATTTGCAGGTAATGACATTTGAGGGTTTCTAACTTCATTAGTATTATGATATTTCTGCCAAGTCCAATTACAATTTTGAAAAGCCATTCCTCTGGCTTGCACGAAAACTTATCGGTGATCCACAGCTTCAGTTTGTAGAAATGCCCGCAATTCTGCCGCCTGAAATTCAAATGGATGCTGCACTTGCGGAAGAGTATGAACGAGAAATCAAAGCAGCAGCCGAGGAAGCACTCCCCGATGAAATTGATGAGGATTTCTAAATTATATACAGCTTGGACGTCAATTACCCCTTATCGTTTATATGTGATTGTCATTGCCGTATTTTGCAACCACATACAGTACAAGATTACGTCAATCGCATGTTTTAACGATTAGGTTCCTTATTATTCGGGTTTTTCGCTTTTATAAAATCGCCTTTTCATTTATTAAATTACTCTATAAAATGTAACGCAACTTTAAACGTTGGTTATTTTTTTATTAGCTTCCGATTTCGCAAACACTACTGTATTCATTGACCTGTACTTGACTCGTTCCCTGCGCTCAGTATTCATCCAAATTAGTTTTCAATAAGATGCTACTATTTTTTCTTAGCTGATCATTCGAACGAAATGACTGAACATTTGACAATTTTCTGACAGTGTGAAACAAATAACTTGCAGAGGGGTGAATCCGAGCGGCCATGGCATGATGGTATAAAAGCACAAGCCTGATCCAGGTAAAGTGCAGCACAGTCAGAAACTGCACGTGGGCTAGAATACTGTCAGCTTGCCCAGGCCTAGACAGATGAGGGAAATAGAAATAGTGGTGAGACTCCAACGTGTACTCGCATGCAGCTCACTACCGTTGGCCAATCCATTTAGCACGATGTTAGCCGCACGGAAATAAACTTCCAATAGTTGTTCCGAAACCTTTCGCGATATGGTTGGAAGCTAGTCAGTTGTGCCTAAAAAGTGTAGTACTTTGTGCTGTGCGGCTAACATCATGCTAAATTGATTGGCCATCGGTAGTGAGCTGCATGCTGAAACAGACTGGAGTCTCACTACCATTTCTATTTTCTTTCTCATATCTGTCTAGGCCTGGGCAGTATCTTAGCCCACGCACAGTCTCTGACTGTACGGCACTTTGCCTGGATCAGGCTTGTGCGTTCATTCATTCAAGAAGTGTATAAGGTGCCGTAATTTTTTATCCTGTATCAGTGTATTGCATTTTATAAAAACGACACAATCAATCGATCGCATTGGAATTACAAAAAAGCTGTATTTTTTACGTATTTGCGTGTTACGCTTGTCTGTTTTCTTTATGCGCATTCCCTCGTTTGACCTTCCTGGTTCACGTTGCATAGCGCTGTCTCCAGATGTACCTTACGGTGAAGGTTATTCCAGTTCTAACAAAATGGTTTGCAATAAATATTTCGCGAGTGAGGTATATCTGACAGTATTGTGAAAGACCTGTCGCCTTGTTTGCATCCAATCTGAAATTTGAACGAATGCGAGCGCTTAGTGTTTCATTTCGATTCATGCACCTGTTTCTCATCGTGCTATACAGTGTCCTTTGGGCACAAGCGATGCCAATTATTTCAGGAAGCCCAATGGACTGGTCAGCTGAGTTCGTTCTCAAGCCAGTTCACGATGTTCTTGGGTTTGGTCGAGGAGCCTAAATCTTCTTTTGGTAACGAAGCATTATTCTAGCTCACGCACCATGAGAATGTCAACTAAATCCCATATATTGGGCGCTGCGCACGATGTATGTATGTATGAAATCAACAATCTGATCCAGGCAAAGTGCGGCACAGTCAAGGACTACATGTGAGCTCAGATACTGTCAGGTTGCCCAGACCTAGACAGATAAGGAAAATAGTAATGGCAGTGAGACTCCATTGTGTACTCGCATGCAGCTCAATACGTGTGGCAACTCAATTTAGCACGAAGTTAGCTGCACAGCACAGAATTGCTACACGATTGCACATCCGCGCACGATAAATCAGGACTTCCAACGAAACGGCAAGCGTAAACGAGTTATCGTTGGTCTTACTCTTTTTCAGACCCCCCACTTTATATTATCCTTTTTGCAACCAGTGTGATGATCGACCAACGCAAACCGAACCGAAAACTAAAATTGTTTTAGCCAATCCTATTATCTGAAAACGCCTGCGTAAATAAGTCACATGAATATACGAACCGTGTCAATCGGGCCAGCTTGCTGCTTGTCGGGGACATAATTGCATAGTCCCTCAGTGGATGAAAAACTGACTGCACCAAACTTTTCCATCAGGTATTTGCGTTATTTAGGTGATTCAAAAGCTTCATATTTACACCACTCTGACGCCGATTTTGACACCTCTTGACTGCGTAGGATTACTCGCATTTCTTTGAAGAATCGCATTACATATACAAATGTCTGCAAACGAGTGTCAGGTCCAAGAGCCCGTGGACTGAGTGAAATGCTAATGCTTGCATGTTTATGATGGTTTGGGAATGTTCACCATACCGTGCCTGATTAGCGGAGCCTGGTATAAGTGGGATCATGAAAGTAAATGTATTAAAGTTTGGGGTTCCATGGCCTTAATCGTGGCACATTCGCGTCCAGCCTGCACCATCGCTGGGCTTTTGTGGCATTTGGACAAAACACCACATCCTCAGGAAACCTTACGAGATACAGGCTGCAAACCGAGGTCAGTGGCGCCAGTGTATTTCATTGTTTTGATAAAAACAAAATATCACGTGAAACTACAAAAACAGACTGCTTTTTCAAAATTAGCTTGCCCGCTTTTTTACGTGTTCGCATACCTGTGTTTCCTGCTCCATGTTGCTTGGCACTTTATATGGTTCCAGACTTGTGCTTCATGATGATCCTGGGGCGAAATCACCATTATTGTTGAATATGGTATGTAGATGACGTTCGATGTGAAAACTGATTTAGCAATAAGACCGCAAACAGCATAGTTGCAGTATCGATTAGACTTTTTCTAGGGTAGTTAGAGCTCACAGAATTATATCCACATTGCGGTAGATAGAACAAAACAGTTGATGCAGTGGCGATGGTAATACGCCCACAAGCTTTAATAGGTTCACGCGGAGTCGTACTATTATGATGCTGCATATGTGAAAATCGAGCAGCATACCGGGAGACCGTGACTATTCATCCTTGCCAAGCCAATCGGAATATTCACGACGGACCATAATAGGTTTTGGAATCTGTACAATGGTAAGCACTGCAATTATTTACTAACCGTGTATCCTATCAAAACTAAATTGATGGCCGGAACCAGTTAGGTCACAAGAAACAAATTCGTAGAATAAGTAGCATGCATGAAATCGCGGATGTGCAATCCTGTGGTTGGTAGGATATGGTATGAATGCACAAGCTTGAACCAGGCAAAGTACCGCACAGTCAGAGACTGCACGTGTGTTAAGATACCGTCAGGTTGCCTAGGCCTAGACATACGAGGGGGGGAATAGAAATGGTAGTGAGACTCCAGGGTGTTTCAGCATGCAGCTCACTACCGCTGGCCAATCAATTTAGCACGATGTTAGCCGTACAGCACAGAAATGCTACACGATTGCACATCCATGCACAATCCTGCGGTACTTGATTGGCCACCAGTAGTGAGCTGCATGCTGAAAGACTGGTGTTTCACTCCCATTTTCGCTTGTATTTCATTTCTTATATCTGTCTAGGCATGAGCAGCCTGACAGTATCGTAGCCGATGTACAGTCAGTGACTGCGGCACTTTACATGGATCACGTTTGTCCTTTCATACATGCATGCATGTTTTTACAGGCCTGATCGAAGCAAGGGTTAATATTGTGTCAAGTTGTCTAGGTTTAGACAGATAGGAAAAAAAGATATAAATGTAGTGAGACGCCACCGTGGTTCGGAATGCAGCATGATATGAGTTGCACAGTAAAATTGTACTGCATGAGTGCACATTTGTGCGTAGAAATTCGATAGTGGCACTTGCAATTCGATAGTGAGTAGTCTTCCATATTGTTGTAATCAAGACTTGTGGAATTTGTTTATTTACATCATTCGTGGAATTTCAAAATTGAGCAAAAGGCTATTTAAATATTTGATTTATCGAAGATATTTATGCCCCTCAGTGATGAGAAAAACTGTTTTCCGATCGTTTTCATCCTTGCATGTTCAGTGGAAATAAGATTATTTGTTCGAATCATCGATCTATTAAAGGAAAGCAAATTGTATTATTGATAATATTCTCGATGCATTTAGTGTGATTGCACACCTAGAACCCTATTTTTGAATGATCTGACGTTTCTAGAAAAAATATTTTTGCCAGACGAAGGATGCTTAAAATCTGAATGAAGCACAAAACTTGGCTAAAGTTAATAAAAGCACGAGGATCCGTAATCCAGTTTGATCAAAAGCATCGTTAACCATAAGTTATTTACGTTGGGATCAAACAAATTTGGGTGGAAGCCACCGGAACAGATTTCCTTTCACGCAGCGCTGAGAGAAAATCATTCCTAGGGGTTCATAGTCATGCTGAATTTTGAACTTTACAAACAGAATTTCCGATCCTTTCTGTTTATTTTGTCATATCTGTTTAGGCATGGGCAACCTGACAGTATGAGCACATGTGCAGCCTGTGACTGTGCTGCACTTTTCCTGGATCAGGTTTGGGCTTTCACCATCCCAGGAAAGTGCCGCACAGTCATAGGTAAATGTGCGAGGCTAACCGTGATACTGGTAGTGAGCTGCTTGTTGAAACACTCTGAAGTCTCACTATCAATTTTCTTTCTCAAGTCTAGGCCTGGGCAACCTGACAGTATCTTGACCCACGTGAAGTCTAAGACTATGCGGCACTTAGCCTGGACCAGGCTTCTGCTTTCATGCATACATACAATCATAAAACGCACGTTGGATAAGATACAGCCACTTTGCCCAGTGTCAGGCAAACATGAGAAATGAACGTAGCAAAGGCAGCTCAATTTAGCACCTTTAGGTGCACAAGATATAAGTACTGTACAGTTGCATACTTTTTCATATTTTAGAATTTTGAAGAACGTCGGACAGCTACCATCATCTTTGTGTCTGGGGCCAGACGGACATGTAACTTTACTTTTCTGCGGCTGGCTTGAAGGGTGGATTATCCGGCTTTCTTGATGTTTCGAATCACGCCAGCCCACGCGCGTCCATCAGAGGCGAGATCGTCATTCAGCCGCGTTCCCACCCTCTCAGGCTGTCTACGTCCTCCTTAACAGTTGATAGCCATGTGTTCACTTGACCGCTGACGACAAGTACGAGCGGGTTCAGTGTCGAGGACGAATTTCGTGAGCACTGAGCCGATCTCACTTTCCAGCCCTCCTCCCGCCGTGATGCAGCTACCAAGATAGGTGAACTTTCCGACACAGTCCAGACTGAGGTCATCGACCGTCAGAGTGGTCTGCAACCCCTCCCAATCTTGAAGAAGAACCTTACACTTAGTTGGAGCTAAGTGCAAACCGTACCTAGACGCCTCCAATGCTAGCTGGTTCAGGGCATTCTGCAGGAAACACAGGATTCATCACCAAGCAAAGAAATGTCATCGGCATAATCAAAGGTCGGTGACCACGGCTACCAGAAGAATGGGACTAGAGCTCCTTCAAGATGGCGACATACTTAGGAGGGATCCCACTCCTAAGCAAGCAGTTTCAAAGAGTAGTTCTGTCCACCGAGTCGAACGCGGCCCGGATGTCCAGAAAAGCTACGATGGTTGGTCGCCGGTACAGGTGTCTGTGCTCTAAGAACTGTCGCAGGACAAAAACCTGATCCACGCATCCTCGCCCAGGGCGGAATCCAGTCTGTTCCTCGCGGCAACGTAACTACCGAATGGGCGATAGCCGACGAAGGAGGATGAAAACCAGGCGTTTTAGAAGTTTTAGACGTCGAAGGACGGATAGGCGACAAGAGAAACAACCCGAGGAGACGGGCAAGCGTGGAAAAATAAAGAGCTAAGTGAGACCCCCCCCCACCCCAACCTCTCCAATTACTTAAAGATGGTGGCATAACCGTCATTAACCCCATGACGCAGGCGGACCCGCTCCAAGCCAATATTTTGGTAAAAAAATAACGTCTAACTTCGATGCACAAGATCACCTCCTCCTTATAACAAAATCCGGGGAGGCGTCAGGACAACCAGCTGACTGGGTGACTTGTGGCGCGCTCGCGTGCTCGAATTAAATTTCTCTCACCATCCCTGGAGATAAGACCAGCTAAGGGGAAACGGGCCAAGGCGT
>JACCGJ010006341.1:0-16649 GCA_013407085.1 Atriophallophorus winterbourni
AGTTCGCTTTGGGATTTAAAGCGAAGCGAAGTTGCGAAGCGAAGCGAATATTGTTGAATATTCGCTTCGCTATCGCCATGGCGAAGGGCAAAAATAAACTTTGCTAAAAATTCGTTATACTTCGCTTCGCTTAAAACGAAGTGCAAGTTCAAACTTCGCCGTAAACGAATATTAGCGAAGTCTTCGCTAAAAGCGAAGAGTGTTCATTTTTGTACTTTAATATTTTAACCCGGGAATTGTTTTGGACGTTGACACTTGTTGACTTGTTGATAGACAAAGGCCAGACAAGTGCACTCCGATGGTGACTGAAGGTACCGACGTAAGCTACTTAGCAACCGACTGCTTGTTTAATTGCTATAAGCTAACATTTGAGGTGGTAACTAGAGTTACGGTCAGTAGACAAAGGGTTGTACTTTTTGTACTTTAATATTTTAAATGTATTCTCGTAGGTGTGTGGCCGGATGCGAAGGGCGTGGGTGTTTGCCGCCTTGCCTGGGCGTTTGTTTCTTTTGCGTGCGTGGTTGGAGGACTATAAATAGGATGAAAATTTAATTGTCTTATCATAGTCTCAACATGAGCCCCCCGAAGATGCACCACAAGTCGGACAAGGACAAAGACTCGGCCTCGGCCCAGAAGTCCAAGAGGAGCCCGACCCTCAAGAAGGCAGCTGACTTGGAAGGTGAGTGAGCGCAATATTCGGTTAACTTCGATACTATTCGCTATAATTTGCTATGTTATTAGTTATACTTCGCCATATTTGCAAAGCTTCGCTATATTATTAGCGAAGCTTCGTTATTATTTGCTATAACTCCGAAGTTCAGAAGTCATTCCTTTACAGTTCCCTTCATCAAGATCGTTCAGTACAGCAAGATCCGCTGGTCTTCAATGTGCATGACCATCACATCCATCGTCCGGAACAAGGCGGTCCTGCTGTCGCTGAAGGATGATGTATTCAACACCCCTTCAGATTTTGTGGCCCTCATTCCAAACAAGCTGCAGTTTCAGGACCTGGAAGACATCCTCTGGCCCCTCGAGCAGATCAAGGAGGTCAGCAAACGTCTCCAGGCAGATGAGACGCCCACCCTGCAGCATGTCGTTCCGGACATGGCCAAGATTGCCATGATGTCCGCCTCCAGGATCAAGCTGTTCGCCGACTTCACGGATGCAACCAAGGCATTCATCAAGAAGTTCCAGGAGGAGATCAAGATCAGAGTTCCCGAGCTGGGCAGGAACGTGGACCTCTACCAGATGGCGCACTACCTGAACCCCACTCAGAAGGCCGTGTACCTCAGGACCAGGTCTCATGGTCACCTCTTCTACGAGTGCGAGCAGAGCATCAAGTTGCTCTTGGCCAACTTGGCCCCAGCCGCCCCACCATCCATTCAGATGCCGGAACCCGCTTGCCAAGATCTTGAAGGTTTTCTCCAAGAGCACCATGACCTTGATCTTGATCCGGAATTGGCCTTTGGCAGCGTCGACCAGTCCCAGTCTAAACCAGCCCCAGTTCCTCCCTATGTCAAGGAGATGAATGAGTGGATGGCGTCTCCCCTGGAAAAGGAGGACATCGACGTGCTGCAGTACTTGAAGATGAAGGCCAAGAAGCTCCCTCTACTCGCCAAAGTCGCCCAGTAACTTGTCTCAAAGTTAAAGGTAACTTATTTTCCGTTGGATTATAATTTATTCTCGTTATTCGCCATACTTCGCTATACTATTCGCTAAACTTCGCCATACTTCGATATTATTCGCTATACTTCGATATATTATTTTCTATTCTCAGATGTAGTATTGCTATACTTTGATATAGTATTGTTATACTTCGAAATAGTAGTTTAACTTTTACACCCCCTGGAACCTAATACAAAATACTCAACCTGTCTCATTTTCTTTTAGGATGGTCTACACCACCCCGGCTACCTCGGCCTCATCAGAGAGGGTCTTCTCGGAAGCTGGACTCGTGACCAAGCCCACCCGAAGCCTTCTGAACAACGAGAGGGTCCAGGAGCTCGTCTACATTCATGACAATTACGAGAAAGTGCTCCCATACATGAAGAGGATGAAGCTCCGCATCCAGAAGTTTACCAATGGCGAAGGTACCAGCACTCAGAGTCAGCAGCAACTCAAAGACCAGGATGACCCTGAGGCCAACCTTGAGGATGTCGAGTTTGTCGACACCCAGGAGCTCACGGCGGAGGCCTACTCCCCTCTGACTGGAGGCAGCCGGAAAGTTCCGGCACCAGGTCCAGGTCCAGAACCCCGGTCTCAGAGACTGACTCAGAGGAGGAGCCTAGTTTCCTTTGAGAGAACAAGGTTTTGTATATTTTCAATTCCAAAGCTCATGAAAAAGTCCTCCCTTGTCAAATAAAAGTTCTTTCATGGTCAAAAAATAATTCATTTCGGAATTCGTTTTATTTCAGCGAAGAATAGCGAATTTAAACGAATATTAGCGAATTATAGCAAGGTTTTTTGTCGAAAACGAAGTTTTCGGGGGACATCGAAGTTGAGCGAAGATTATTCGCTAATATTCGTTATAGCGAAGTGCGAAGCTTCGCTTCGCTTCGCCATTGCGAAGTGCACTTCGGATATTCGCTTTGATACTATTCGCCATTGCGAAGGGCAGTTAGGGCACTTCGAAAATTCGCTTCGCCCTTCGCTTCGCTCCAAAAAAGTGACATTCGTTATTGTCTGTAACGGATACCCTATCCAGGCTTGTAACTTGGATATGTCTAAAGCCTTTGACCGAGTTAACCACTGCACACTGCTATAGAAATTGGAGCAGCTCGGAATGGGCGGTAGATTATTGGCCTGAATACTGGATTACTTGACTGGTAGAGTTACCAGGGTTAGAGTTGATGGGGCACTATCCAGCCCAGTAGAAGTTACAAGTGGTGTAACTCAAGGCTCAGTCTTGAGGCCAATAATCTTCCTCGTGTACGTGAACGATGTACCTGAAATCGTACGCAGCAAAATCATTTTATTTGCAATGATATCAAAGTCTGGACTAGTGTACGCACGATAGAATATTGCCGAATTCTACAAAAAAGATCTCGAAGCACTTCATACTTGGTCCTTACGAAACGGCCTACCATAAAACATCCAAAAAATGTAAAATGTTAAACGTCGGTAAATCATTCGAATTCACATACTCTCTGGGATCTCAGCAACTTTCATGGGTTATGGAGGAGAAAGACCTGTGTTTGTGGATTATCAGTAACTTGAAGTCTTCACCGTAGTGTTCTTTGGTACACAAAAGTCATACCAAACCTTGGCACTGTTCAGGAGGATCATCGTTAGATTCGCAAAGCAGGTACTTATACGGATATTTAACACTTATATCCGGCAATTTCGATATGGTTACGAATGGATATTTCTTTGCTGCAACGGGTATACCACCGCGCTACAAAACTGGTGATCGGGCAATATAACAGGCCATACGAGGAGAGGATTGCAACTCAAAACCTCTTTGACTTTTCGTACCGTCGTATCAGGGGTGACTTTATCCTGCTGTTAAACATATACAGCTAATCACCCACTTGAACAGCTATTTAATCGGCACGAATCCCGTTAGAGCATATCTCATGGCTGCAAGTCAACCATTTCACACTCTAGATCAAAATTGTCGAAGGTTCTTTTTCGCTGTGCGAGTCGTGTTATATGGAACTCTTCACTTCCACATATCATTTGCGCATTAAGCCTGAACTTGTTCAAGGCTGAACTTGACGAGTTTATGCTGACCTTATCCAAACTCGCGCCTGAATACACGTGCTGACTTTCCATATAGATAAAACTTTTGTGTTGTTTTTATGCATTCCCTATATTTTATTCTATGCTCACTGTAAAGCATTTGCTTTTCAGACCACTAAGACCTTGAATGACCTTGAATGACCTTGATACGTGGAACACAACTCTCTGCATGGAACAGAAACAGGAAGCGTCTAGAAGAGCGACCACATCAGTCACAGACGTGCGAGAGTTCGGGTTTCCCAAAAACTACTCAAAAGTGTTCAAGTAACATTCTTTTCGGAAAAGAAAGCTACTCAATAGGGTCACAATTCTTAAAGGTCAATTGGGCAAGCAGACATCGTTTGGGACCGTAGGAAATCGATTGTCTCTAACTCGCCCGAGAAATCAGGTCGAATTTCCGATCGGTGTCAATAGGGAGGGGTTGATATGTATACAAATAGGTCGTCTCTTTGTGATTCTTTGTAATAAACGCATGATAACCATTCGAGCGAAAACCTGTTGGGATTGAAAGCTGATAGAAAATTACGACAGCGATTAAACGATATGCAATTTTCCAAGCTCGTTCAAACGAGAACAGAGTTGTTGGAGGAAACCGTTTGGCGCGAGATCCCGTGAAAATCAGATCTAGGTTATGACTCAAGTTGTGATTTTTTTGAGTTGAATACAAATAAGTCCTGCCCGTGGGATTAATTGTCATTCAGTGTGCTTGTGGTCTAGATCATGATGTAATAGACAGTCGAGGGGGGATACTTACAAAGCGTTGAGTCGAGTGACCTTGCGCACAGGATTAGCCCCACGTTGATAATAATAATCGCACATGTGATTGGTCTGGTCAACCTTATCCAACAGTGGTTTACAAGCTCCCTTTGTTTATCATTCCTCCTCCATTCGGATCCTGATCCTAGTGTCGATAAGTGCGAACAGCACGAAACCGGTCATGGAATGCAAGCAAATAAGGATTCTCAAAAAAGAGATTGCAATCTATTAGGCCAGAAAAGAATTTAATCGACGTTTTGCTTCCGGCCGAAATGCTTCATTAAACCAAAGCTTTTAGTACGAACTGAGATCGGGTTCAAAGTGCGTTCACTTGACAAAAGTTGTAGGCACCGCGCTTGATAGACATGCGAAATGAAACTCAGTTGATACACACACCCTGCATGTTGAGCTAATCCCTTAATTGTTTAGTCTGTGTCCAGATGCAAACAACGTCCGCTAACCGAAAAGCCAACGTGACTAATCCCTTATTCACACAATGGGCCAGTTAATAATTTATCGGCGAGAAAACCGGACGCAAGATTGTGGAGATATCCGCCTTATCACTCTCGATGATGCATCCTTTATTGCTCACTCCCAACAGCACACCCAGTCGCTAATGGACTGTTCTTCGTCGGCATGCAAAGACTTTGGGCTAACAATCAGCATGAGCAAGACCAAAGTCCTTGGTCTGTATCGCCTCCCATCATAACTGTTGGAAACTGTCAGCTTGAATCAGTACATCAGTTCACATACCTTGGTTCAACCATTGCGGATAACCTCTCGCTAGACACACAGATTGATAAACGGATTGGCAGAGCAGCTGTCATTCTGTCTCGATTGAATTCTCGTGTTTGGCGGAACCGCAATCTGACTGTAAAAACGAAGATGATGGTATACAGCGCGTGCGTACTAAATGCTTTACTGTACGGCAGTCAAGCCTGGACCACCCACGCAAGACATGAACGGAAGCCGAATGCTTTCCATCTACGAAGAATCCGTCGTATCTTGAACATATCGTGGATGGACAGAGTGACTAATGCAGAAGTGCTTTCAAAAGCTGGTCTACAGAGCATGTTCACTCTATTGCGACAGCGCCTCTTACGCTGGCTCGGTCATGTCTACAGAATGGAAAATGGTCGTATTCCGAAAGATTTAATCTATGGTGAGTTGCAATTAGAAAGTCGACAATTGGGCAGACCGCACTTGCGGTACAAATCACGTTTGCAAAAGATATATGAAAGCTCTTGGCATTGACTCCGCGAGTTGGAAAGAACTTGCTCTTGACCGCTCACACTGGAGGCATTGTGTAATGCGTCGTCTGCAAGCTGGGGAGGATAAGATACAGCTCTTGGCTGCTGAACGCATATCACGCCGTCGGCGTGCAACTGACGCAATACAACTGAGATCTGACTTTTGTTGCCAGCGCTGCGGGAGAGATTGTTCCTCCCGAATCGGACTGTTTAGTCATTCCGAAAGCTGCAGAACACGAACGTTCATGCGATTGTGATGTACATTCATGCTCGACATCGACCGGAGGAGGCCAACAACAACTCTCAATGAGCGCATTCTTCCTAGGAGCCTTTTATTAATTTAACCGCTTCAGCGTGAATTCTTGTCCTATAAGGTTTCTCACCTCGTTATCAGGATCCACACGGTGAGCTGTATCCAGAACGTGTTCAGCTAGGAGTGAATCCCGAATAACTGATTAAGGTATAACGGAATTGAGTGGTTACGTTCCGAATCAATTTCTGTGTACTGAGTTGTTGAGATGTTTGGCGGATGGATTTTGTAATAGATGCTGTGGAAAATTCGTCGCGTTACCTAAAAGTCTCTTATCCTTGAAATTAATTACTTAGTTAAATATGTTTCAAATTAACCAGCGTTATTGATGAGTTAACAAAACTCTTAGCTCGCCGAGCTTATTCAGTTTTCGATGAAGGCAATTCAACAAGGTTTAACAGGCGATTGATTAAACTCTGAGTAACCATGTTCAAAACATCGACGACTAACTACTTGGTGAGTATCACTGAACTGGGTTTTGTGCAACTTTTTTAAACAGCGGTTAGCGAGAATACTCAATAATCTGCCTAAAAACCGTGGTTCTTACGTTAACGTTATTTGTCCTGAAGAACCCGTCGTCTGGAAGATGGGGAGGAGCAGATACAGCTCTTTACTGTTGAACACCGGCGTGCAACTGACGCCCATCAAAAGAGCACTGAATATCGTTGCGAGCGCTGCGGGAGAGATCGTTCCTCCAGAATCGGACTGTTTAGTCATTCAAAAAGCTGTGGAACATGAAAATAAATCATGAGATTGCGATGTACGGCCATGGTCGACATCCACCGAAGGAGGCCAACAACAACAACATAATGACGAGCTAATTAGCAACAAAAAGCCATCCTTACTTTGGCTCTGAAGCTTCAGAGTTATCTGATCAAAATTCACTGGCACATAACCCTGATTTCAGAGACATCTGGAATACATTTCAGCAGATTGCGATTTCAAACAATAGGTAGACGTTGAAGCCACCGGTAAACATTGCATTCAACTACTCTCAGAACTCAGAAATTTTTATGGCAGAAAAAGAAATAAGCTTCAAAAAAACCCACAGGACAAAGAGTTACATAGAGTAAAAAATAAAGTCTTCCAAGAATAAATAAGGACAGTCACTTAGCGCATGGTTCATCATTTATTCATCAAGCTTTGAAGCGAACACCTCGACTGATTCCAACCGTACGATATCTTCGGGCAAGATGTTCCATGTGAAATAAATTCTCACCGGGGAAAAATTTCGACGAAAAACCTTTGACTCATTCACACATTGAAAACTATATATTAATTGATGGTTTTTACCACTCTACCACTGTTTGAAGGCTAATTGAACCTAAGCTTACTTTCTGATAACGAGAAGCAGCTAGAAACCTGTTGCGTTTGCTAAGTGTAAGGATCACATTACCATCAAAAATTCTGAATCTATTTGTTTAATCTCTTTTAAATTATGAGCAGATTATAAGGCGAAACACCCAATGCTAATCGTTACGTAACCACACACCCCGCAGCCAATCAGCCCACTTTCACTCCTACAAAAATCGATACCAGCAAACCATCAACAACACGTTCGATCATTGATTTAATCGGAAAATCGATAATAATAATAATCAAGGTTCACGCGTGATTAAACGTTAGATTAGAGAGGTGGTTTTGAAAAAACCCCGATTCTCAAACCCAAAATGAATCAATGGATTATATCGATTTTGAGTTTATACCAAATTCTTTACTAAAAGACATTTTAAATTTATTGTGATTATCTTTGTTGGAAACATACGGACCACTAGGATTCCCATGACTTTATGACGGTGGATTTCGTAAGAATTGTTCCCGTTTAACGAACCATCTCACAACCATTGGCGACGGTGGTTATGTTCACGCTCTCCATCTTGACATTTCGAAACTGTTCCATAGGATAAAATAACCGTTTTTTCGAGAACAGATATCAGCGGAAAATATATCAAATTTGCAGATATCATACACGTGTTTTTCGATGATGGCGCCTTGTCTAAATGAACAGACTCAGCCCACGGTCTTCGGTTTTTTCCCCTAATATTCGTGAAGCACTTGCCTCTTACTTCACATTTTTACCTTGTGCGGCTAGCTCTAAGGGTGGATGAGCCGGCTTTATTGATGTTGAAAATCGCGAGGCGATTTCGTTGCAGATTGTAATCCAGTGTCATTCGCACCTTCGGACGCCGTAGACGGTGCGCAGTTCCAGGGCGGGTACGCCATCCTTCACATTTGACACCCAGGTCTTCCCTTGACCGCCCAAGTCACCGAGTACGAGAGCATTTAGGGTTGAGGACAACTCTCGAGAGCGCTGACTCCGTCTTTCGGAGGACGTGACCAAACCAATGCAATCCTCATCGTTGGACGTGAACGGAAAGTGGATGTAATCCGTTACATCGCGCTCGGAAAGCAGCGTTAGATAATCGCTTAGTATATCGGATTCCCAAGATTACCCAAAGACACCAATGGTCGAACACTTCTAAAGATCGTACATCCTGCGACATCAGCAGTCACGTCTCAAATGAATAAAGCAGTACAGGGTGAATCGCTGCTAGGGAAACACGTACATTATTCATGAGGCTGACCCCAGGCCTGCGCGAATGGAGGACTTTTGATGCAAAAACTAACCTTAACTTCTCTTTTGCCCCCCACTCGCGACTCAAACGTAGAATACATTGCTTGCCGTGCGAGTTGTGTTTTTACTGGAACAATTTGCCAGATTATGTTTAACCACCAAATCAGCAGATTTTCAGAGAAGTTCTTGATGTCCTTTTTTGACCCTTAACCCGTGCACTCGAAGACACTATTGACATCTTGACCGCAATGCATCTGCATTGTCACCCCACCAATTGAAAACATTTCTTCCTTTGGATTTTACCAGATTCTGACTGCTCAGTACCACCAAATGCCGTTTTTGGCTTGTTATATATTCGTAGTTTTTCCCATATTATGGTGTGGTTATTTTGAACTATATGCTTAGTAGACCATTAAAATGGAATTGAATTGAACTTTTGCCTAATCAGTGCGTAGTATACTAGAACTTAGGTATCTGAAGACTGGAACATACTCGATTAGACGGTTTTGAACTTTCAATTGCTTGATGTCGCAACCTTTCTTTACCCGTAGATCTTTAATCATGACAGGTCTAAGCAGATGTTGGACGAAAATTAGCTCGATAAAAACTGCGAGTAAATATAAAAATTCAACGTAATTCAAAGTTTTAATGGTCCAAAAAGCAAATACCCTACAGTAACCATAGATTAAAAATATAAGGAATGCATAAAAACAACACAAATGTTTTATCAATATGGAAAGTCAGCACGTGTATTCAGGTGCAAGGTTGGATTTCAATTCAATTTAATTTAATGATCTAAAAAGCACATAGCTTTACAAAAACCACAGAATAATATGCGAATTACAAATAACGTAGGTAGTAAAACGGGGTTTGTTTGCCTACTGATTAGTTCAGGAATCACGTAAAAATACATAGAGCATAAATTGTTTTCAACCGGTTTGATAGGGTAAATATGTATAGTTTACTTCGATGCATTGGTTCAAAGCTTTATGATGCAGAATATATTGTTTCAATGTTTGGATTGGTCGACATGAATTTGCCCAAGTTCGATTTGAATATATCCAAGTTGGGTGAATGTGCAACGTTACGGGGTAGGGAGTTCAGGCTTGATGCGTAAATGATATGTGGGGGCAGAGAGTTCGATATAAAACAAACTCTGACAGCAAAGAAAAACATTCGACAATTTGATCTGGAGTGTGGAATAATTAACTTGTAGCCATGAGATTTGCTACCACGTACTTCTTGCCGATGAAAGAGGTGTTCAAGTGGGTGATCCACTGTATGCAGAATGTTGAAGAGCAGGATCAAGTCACCCCTGACACGACGGTACGAAAAGTCAAAGAGGTTTAGAGTTGCAATCCTCTCCTCGTATGGCCTGTTGTATAGCCCGGTCACCAGTTTTGTAGCGCGGTGGTATACGCGTTGCAACATGGTCCCGTCCTTTTGTAACCATGGCGACCATGCTTGAACAGCGTACTCTATTGTTGGCCTGATATAGGTGTTAATTATCCGTGCGAGCATCTGCTTTGTGAAACTACTGAGGATCTTTCTGAGCAGTGCTAAGTCTTGGCAGGACTTTTTGCATACCACAGAACACTGTCGTGAAGACTTCAAAATACTTCAAGTTCTGTATCCCATGAAATTTGCTGAGATCCCAGAGAATATGTGAATTCGAATCATTTACCGACGTTTACCATTTTACATTTTCCGATGTTGAACGGTAGGCAGTTTAGTAAGAACCACGTATGAAGTGCATCGCATAGCATCCACCATCTTTGTGGCGGTGTTCCCAGAGTTGTCTTACGGCCATTAGAGTTTGACAGATTTCATTCGGAGGCTGATGTTTCGTGAGCTGATTGTGTTGACAAAATAGCCCAGCACAACTCACGCGCAGTCACGCCAAGTTACTTACAATAGCACATTCACAAACAGACAGTCGTGACTACGTGTTTTATTCATAGGAGTTCCCTTGGTGGAGAAACTTATAAATGAGTCAAGAATCAACTGCAGAATACATAATCAATACATAATCAATACATGAACGATCGCACAATTCACCGCATAGGATGAAAAACATTCTCCGTGAACTATTCCACTCGTATGTGTTTTCAATTGTGTTCGATTTGAACTACGACTCTCATTGAAATAAACACACAATGAATGACTTTGGCTTAGTTTGTATTTAGCATCGACATTGCTGCTATTGGAAAACCGTACGAAAGTTGAGATCAATGCACCAAGTCAGTACTTGTGCAATACTTTGCGGGAAATGCGAAAAGAACACCATTTTGCAGAAGATGTATTGCCAAGCTATGTCAGTTCCAGAGCTAAAACATCATGATACGATCAACTTTAGACCTGCATTAACTTGTCAACCACCCGTTTGAACTAATCTCAACCAACTCAAATGTAGCAACTTTGTTACCGGTTGTTTTTATCGAAATGATGCTGGGTGGGTGCTAATGCTACAAACATGTAGTCTGTTAAAGCATTGTTCTTTCCATGTGTAATAATTTCACTATGTGAGCAACACATTACTTTGGTCATCCATAAGCGTCTTGAGTGCTTTGACCACGAATCACTTTGCGATTCTGTGTCTGAACACCGTGGTTCGTTGTACGAACCCTATATAACAGTTGGCATACAAGTTTAACCTTGTTTACCTTTAATCCACTGTTTCGAGGCTCACTGAAACTGATCTTACTGACTCCACCTGACGACGGCAAACAGCCAGAAACCGGTAGTGGTGTGTAAGGGATGGGGATGTGAGCAACACATTACTTTGGTCGTCACAAGCGCCTTGAGTGCTTGACCAGAATCACTTTGTGATTCTGTGTCTGAACATCGTGGTTCGTTGTACGAACCCTATATAACAGTTGGCATACAAGTATAACCTTGTTATCCTTTAATCCACTGTTTCAAGGCTCACTGAACCTGATCTTACTGTCTCCACCTGACGATGACAAACAGCCTGAAACCGGTAGTGGTGTGTAAGGGATGGGGATGTGAGCAACAATTACTTTGATCCTCCATAAGGCGCCTCTAGTGCTGACCAAGAATCACTTGTCTGATTTCCGTGTCCCTGAAACACGTGGTTCGTTGTACGAACCCTATATAACATTGGTCATACAAGTATAACTTGTTTACCTTTAATTCCACTTTTTCAAGCCACTGAAACGGATCTTACTGACTCCACCTGACTACGGCAAACAGCCAGAAACCGGTAGTGGAGTGTAAGGGATGGGGATGTGAACACACATTACTTTGTGGTCATCCAAAAGCGCCTTGAGTGCTTTGCACGCAAGATCACTTTGCGATTCTGTGTCTGAACATCGTGGTTCGTTGTACGAACCCTATATAACAGTTGGCATACAAGTATAATCTTGTTTACCTTTAATCCACTGTTTCAAGGCTCACTGAAACTGATCTTACTGACTCCACCAGACTACGGCAAACAGCCAGAAACCGGTAGTGGAATGTTAGGGATAGGATGTGAGCAACACATTACTTTTTTCACTATTATTTTATCGCAACTTTCGAGTGGAAGAGCACTTCGTATGCGTATTGTGTTGTTCAAATGTGCACCAATACCTGGTTCCAGGCTGTTTGCCGTCATCAGATGGAGATAGTAAGCCTGGAAACATTAGTGAAGTGTCAAACAAAAGAATACTTGTATGCCACTGTTGAATAGGGTTCTTAAAAGAAACCACTTCGTTCAAATACAATATCACAAATTGATTCCTGGCCACGTTTTTAGGGCGCTCATACTTGTTGTTGGCCTCCTTCGGTCAAGGTCGACCATGGACGTACATCACAATTGCTGAATTTTCATGTTCACAGCTTTTTGAGTGACTAAACAGTCCGATTCGGGAGGAACAATCTCTCCCCAGCGCTTGTCAACGATATTCAGAACCCGGTTGTAAGGTCGTCAGTTACACACCGGCGGCGTGCTATGCATTCGGCAGCCAAGAGCTGTATCTGCTCCTCCCCGCTTGCAGACGACGCTTTACACAACGCCTCCAAAGTGTGCCGTCAAGAGCAATTTCTTCCCAGCCCGCGAAGTCCATGCCAAGAGCTTTCATATCTCTTTTGCAAACGTCCTTGTACCGCAAGTGCTCATAATTGACTAATATATTGTTGTGCTCACATCTCTCATCAGTTCTTCTCTTTTGATATTTTCTCTAACTTATTCCTCACTCTCTCATCATGAATAATCACGTTCGCTAAACTGTACTTTTAACTATATGGTCAGATGAAATTTTGAACTTTAGTCCATACGTGTGACCAAATCGATTTGTCGACAATCATTGAATTAACAGAAAATAAATAAAAAAATGATTATTATATTTGCATTAGAAGCATTTAGCCACTTTTAAGTGGTGCTTCGCTCTTAGTAAACAAAATGTGCAACTTCAACTATTTGTTTATTGATCCGCGAAATGAAAGTTTGAATCGATCGATGGCGTGTTTGAAATTCGAATCGATTTCCAATACAATAGAAAGAATGTCGCTTCCCTTAGACAAGCATGAAGAATCGAATTTGATATGATTCTAACTACATATGATGTTTGAATAGATAATGCAGATTAGGATTAAACGTGCATTGAATCCGATGGGAAGACCTGATACGAAGATCTCTTTGGTTGGGCGACCGCAATAGATATTGCTGCCTCCTTCTGGACTGGTCGGGCAAACAAAGCTACTCAAATGTGCCAGTTACGAGAACAGTTCATGAACGCTTAATTGCGATCGGTCAAACTGTGAACGGTAGCCCAGGTCGTTAAGGCGTGGGACTACAATGGTGATGGTCGGGGGTTCGAATCCCAACCCCGAAGCGATGGATATGCACTGCAGATCAGCTGAAATGAGAGCCAAACTCGAGTCCAGTGCTTCCATTATGAACCGTCGTGATCAACTTTGTGAATAGTACGATGAGCTTGGCACCTATGGGTGGTCACAAATATAAACAACTTATTCTCCAAATGTCGCTTAAAAAGGAATCCTTTGTAAAACATATTATGGTGAAGTTTATGTGAATTTACTTTTTTTTCTGAATTCATTGTTTGTTGGGTTTCTTATGTGTCCATGGAACCATTTTTTGTCTAACATTTCCCATTAGACAATCAGAAAAACTTTATTTAAATAACGAAAACACACAAAATAATCATTTGCATTTCTGCGTTTTCATCACACACCCAACGACCGGTTTCGTGCTGTTTGCACATAGCACGTTGACAAAGTACAATCAAGATGCGTGTCTTAAAGCACTGGAGAAACGTTAACCAAGGTTTAGACGCATTAGCCGCTGATGAATAAGGCTGACACTACGAAACTGTTCAGGCATGTGTGGTGACACACTTGTAGCTAGGGTTGAACCCATGGGCTTAAACAAAAAATCTGTATTTTACATGCAAGTGACATGTCCTATCCCTGCACTATCCAGTTTCACGTATCCATGGTCGATACTCCGTGCAAGACTATATTTCAGGCGAAATTAGTCTGATCTTAGCGAAAGAGCATCATTTGTGAGTCATCTATTTGATATACTCAACTCGTCATATACAATTATATTCATATCGTAATCCTGTGATACTGTTCCAAGGTTGTCACAGCCGGAGGTGGCAGTGGGGATGAGCTTCCACTGTCTATAAAATGCTCCCAAAAGGCGTGCGTCTCAAACAGCCTCTGACAACCAAAGCCCAGCTCCTGGCCTGCACGTGGCGCAACTGCTTCTACTGACAGGAGAAAGGTCGAAGGCGAGTGACTGGCGCCTCAAAACCAGTTTGCTCCGGGCAGATGGAGCTCGTTAGCCTGGGAGGGCAGTCCATCTAAGGGAAGGAAAACCCTGATTCCAAACCTCCGCTGCCTTGCGGCATGGACAGTTGGTGTGATAACACCAATATACAAGGGTGCCTGCCGTTCCGACGTAGCAAATTACAGGCCTGTTACGCTGCTCCCCTGCATCTCGTAAATTATGGAGCGCATCCTAACTGAGTCTATCGTGGGTCACCTTGAAACTAAAAAACTTTTATCAGCAGCGCAACATGGGTTTCGCCGAAACATGTATTGTCTCTTGTTCTGCAAAAGCTGGTGCAATATGGGATAATGCATTATCTGACCGATCGGCATGTGCGAGTCCGCATTGACGGTGTTCTATCAAAAACCATCAATGGCACCAGCGGCGTCCCTCGAGGTTCAATGAACGGGCCTATCCTTTTCTTGTTATACATAAATAATATTGCGCAAGTAGTACGAAGCAAGATGGTTCTTTTTGCGGATGATATAAAAATATGAAATCAAATTCGATCCATTGAATATTGTTTGTTGCTGCAAGAGAATTTGGATGCCTCGTCTAACTCGTCTCAACGAAATCAGATGCTTCTCAACAATTGGAAATGTAAAATGTCACAAATTGGCCGTCAATCCGAGCATTTATATAATCTTGGTCATGAAAACTTGGCATGGACCAGCGCTGAGAAGGATCTCGTTATTCGTATTCCTTATAACCTGAAACCGAATAGTCATTGCCAGAAAGTCCTCTACAGGGCAAGCAGTATCTTGAAATGCTGACTAGAATATTTGGTCTGTACTTTCCTAAAACGCTTTCCGTATTCTGACCAACGATAGAATACATGATCACAGCTTGGGCACCGTGGCTGCGTAAAGACATTGAATTGCTGGGTAAAATTTACCACGGAGAGACGAAGCAGGTTGCAGCCAATCCCATATCAAGAGGGAATGACCATGCTGGGATTGACCGATTTTACCCAAAGAAGAGTATGAAACGACACGATTCTAACATATAAAATTCTGCGGATGGAAAATCACCCTCTCCGTGATTTGATGCAAGTCTAAGTTCCCCTAAGAATACACGGAGACACACAACTTGTCTCGTTAAACCCCAATCAAGACTCGATTGTAGACCTCATTTCTTCTCGGTGCGTATTTGCATTTTGTGGAATTCACTATCACAGGATATTGTGAACGCTCCTACGATCCGTGATTTCAAATCGATACTGGATGCTTATATCAAAGAGCACTCCACTATCGATCATGTTTATGGACCCCATATGAACCCACACAAACCAAACACCTCAATTGAATTTTGATTGCATCCTCTGTAGCTGTCATCAAATGGTACATGTAAACTCTTGATTCTTGAGTCTTCATTCATCTTTGCTTTGTCGTCGTTTTTCGGCGGATATTAATTATGAACGCAAATCTATTGTATGTGATTATTTAAACTTGCGCATCGTTCCACAATAGTAAACAACGACAAAATAGAAGAATCGGAAGGAATGGTTTTGATCATGTACACGAATTTTCCATGATTAACAGTACGTCTGACAACAGCGCTACTGAGATGTTTTTTTCGAGAAATTCAGCAAAGCTATTGACATCGACAGTGCGTTTAGGGCAGAAGCTGCTCGTGACCGATTACGTTAGAGGCACTGCGTAAAGCCTCATTTCCCATCTGAGGGAAAGGCATATACGAATCTTGGCTGCTGTGCAAAGCTTACATCAACCAACGGAATACTGCCTATCACGTGAACACTTAGTGAGAGATTATTATTTATTTATTCAGTCCTCTCCGTGCCGGGTGGCACATGAGGCGAAGACAAGTTCACGCCAGTGGTTCCGGTCTGTCGCTACTTCCGTTGCCGTCTGCACCGTGAATCCTTGTGCATGTAGTTCGCGTTTCAACGTTCTGCGCCAAGTTTCCTTCGGCCGTCCCCTTTTTCGTTTACCTTGTGGATGCCAGTGCATGGATACCTTCGTATGCGAACTGGGATCCATCCTGCAGACATGACCGAACCACGGATCTGTTGTCATCGTTTCCGTAGCAATGTAGGTTTTACGGGATAGGGTTGCTAGCCCTAAGCCCAACCCTCCTCCTTTCTCAGACGGGCTTAGGACCGTCTTTGCGGATTTGCTTCGTGAGAGATTACTCATCCCGAAGCGAACGGATTAGTCCGTTTAGACGTCCACAGAGTAGCCTGTGTTGAACATCCATCAA
>JACCGJ010006344.1:9353-20335 GCA_013407085.1 Atriophallophorus winterbourni
TAGTAGTAGTAGTAGTAGCAGTAGTAGTAGTAGCAGCAGCAGCAGCAGTAGTAGTAGTAGTAGTAGTAGTAGTAGTAGTAGTAGTAGTAGTAGTAGTAGTAGTAGTAGTAGTAGTAGTAGTAGTAGTAGTAGTAGAAGTATAGTATTTATAGTATTATGGATTATCAAGAGTATCTTGGCAATTTGAGTTTGGCGCCACTAAAGCCTCATTAAAGAACAGACATGTTGCGTTGAGATGCAATACCAAAGCTCCACTATTCCCTATGCCTGGCTGTGATCCACAAGAAAACATTGCAAGCATTGGATCGTTCTACTCGACACTTAGTACTAAAATGGCTGCCTCTCCCGTCGCGATATCCACGCACCAATTGCATCTGGTGGCCCAGGAATCTTGCACTACATCTCCTCCATACAGCATAAGCGGGGATAAGGCTTAGCACCATGATTAGCAAACCCTCCTGCACTAGGCTACTACATCTGAATGCACGCAAACGTTGTTCAAAATAACGCAAGAGTCCGTATGCAGAACACTATATTGCAGGAGGATTTCTGTACGACTTTAGAACAAGAATTGTATACATCTTCCGTAAATAGCAAAATAGATTTCCAAGGGAATTGCTAGTCGAAAAATTACGGTCAAACCTACCGCGTTGATAACATGTATGTATATTCTCTGCGAATATTGTGTAATTTCTTTAGTATTCGTTGTGTTTTTCAAACAATCATTAATCAAAGAGACATTGACAGAACCTGATATTATTTTCTCATGGTTCCCGTTTATGGATGAATAACTGCATTTGTGTATAAATAAATTGGGTATACATATTACTGATAGGTTTGCCACTTTTTAGGTTCAAACTTCTCTAACAATATTGTACAGCCGTAATGTAACTTGAAACGTGCAGTGAAGAAAGAGACTTGGGTATCAGGTAAAAAAACTCACCACAAACTATCAGCGCCTTCACAAAATCAACACGTGTCCTCGACCTACTCAAACGGGTATTTGGGAAACTTTTGCCCAAGATATTCCCAAGGATCACGAATATGGAGTTGAGACCAGTTATGGAATGTGTTGTGCAGTCATGGTCTGCGTTGCTAAAGAAGGATGTTGAACGTATGCAGCGAATCTATCACCGCCCAACAAAACTAGTTCTCAGCATCCGAAACAAGCCTTACAAATAAGGATAGCTTAACTGAATTTGTTCGACTTTCCCTATGAACTAATCAGAGGAGACCTTATCTTACTTTGCAAAACATTCCATACCCCGAACCATCCCTTACAGGATTTATTCACGCGAAGGGATACGAGAAATTTTCAGACCCATGAATATGTGCTCGTGGTACCCCATTCCCGTCTGAACTGTAAAAGGCATTTTTGTTCTGTCCGCGTCTGTTTTACTTGCTACATTTTACTTACTACCGTTGCTCACTCCGCTAGCTTGCACGAATTTAAAACTAAATAAGACAAGTTTTTCCGGCAACATATATACTCTTTGGTCTAATTGCTTAGATTGTTTTCACACTGGTATATTTTAATTTGTAACATCAAATGGTTATTGTTAGGCTATATGCTTTGAAATCATTTAAAACTTTGATTTACATTTAACTTTCACGCAGATCATATTTCGATGAAAAGGGAACAATCTGACTGTATTAATAACGAGCCTTCATTTTGAGGATGATTCATTCGAGCCATTTCTCTTAGAGTGCATTCGATTTATCGTAGACACCCCGTGTGTTCTTGATTGGTAAATTTCGCACTTCCAACGTAATGTTTAGAATCGAGAATAAATCCACCACACTCAACAAAATAATTTGAAACTTTATCAAGGATCACTGAACCTAATCTTACCGTTTCCACCTGATAACGACAAACATTCAGAAACCGGTAGCGTAGTGTAAGTGCGGGGGATGTGAGTAACACATCACTTTGGTCATACATCAGCTTGACCAAGAATTACTTTGTGATTCTGTTCTTGAACACCGTGGTTCGTTGTACGAAACCTATGCAACAGTTCAATTCGAGTGTAACTTTGTCCACAACTTAACCACTGTTTCAAGTCTCACTGTCTCCACCTGATGACGACAAACAGCCAGAAACTGGAAGTGGAGTGTAATTTCGGAGAATGTGAGCAACACATCACTTTGGTCATCCATAAGCGCCTTGATTGCTTGACCACGAATCACTATGTGGTTCTGTGTTTGAGTATCGTGGTTCGTTGTACGAACCCTATGTAACAGTGGCATTCAAGTATAACTTTGTTTACCACTTATCCACTGTTTCTAGTCTCACTCGAGCTGATAATATTGTCTCCACCTGATGATGACAAAGAGCCAGAAACCGTTAGTGGTGTGTAAGGGATGGGGATGTGAGCAATACATCACTTTGGTCATCCATAAGCGCCTCGAGTGCTTGACCAAGAATCACTTTGTGATTCCGTGACTGAACATCGTGGTTCGTTGTACGAACCCTATATAACAGTTGGCATACAAGTATAACTTTGTTTACCACTTATCCACTGTTTCAAAGCTCACTGAACCTAATCTTACTGTCTCCACCTGATGACGGCAAAACGCCAGAATCCGGTAGCGGTGTGTATGTGTTGGGAATGTGAGCACCACCATATACAAATTGACAAAATCTTCATGGAAGGTTCTAATAAATATGCTTTGAATGCTTTTTTTTTCGATAAATACAGAGAGTTACACAGAATATTTCTGTCAGAACAATAGATTTATGGTATAAAAATCCAAAAAATCATTTATATACACAATGACAATGCACTCATGCTACAACTGAAATTTGTTTTCATCTCAGACTGTGTCACTTTGTGAATCATTTTCCAATTCCAGGGAATGGTCATCTGAACATTGTTTAAATGTGCCACCCAGCATACTCCATGGACTCGGAAACGTGCCCAAATGCCGTATGATATCTATGGGAACCGGGAAAAATATTGTGGAATTCTTCTCCGCGGAAATTGCACTCAGAGTTTGCAAATAACGCAGTTGAAATGCCATCGGGGAGGTGGAAATCACGCATGCAGCCTTCTTCAAAGAACGCGCCGCGTCTTGTTCGCCCTTGGCAGCTATGACCTAATTAAAAATGGATCGATTTAAACAATGAAATTTTTTTTCAAAATTATGAATTCGAAGAATGTATCACGAAATTATTATATATTATTGTTATGAATTGTAATATTATTATTATTACTACTAATCCGTAGTGTCAATTTATGAGCACGACTATTCCGAACTGTCCAGATGTCAAGTCTGTTGGCGCCAAGCTCTATATAAATGATGACACGAAATAGTCTGCATTATTTTCAATAATTTACGAATAATTAGTATTCATGAAAACATATTTTCGATAAATATCTTTCCCGTGGCCCAGAGGCAGTAATTCATGTTCAGTTACCCTTAAGTAAATAAACCAAGATATCTATTATAAAAAGTTGTTATCTGTTTTTTAAAAAAGAATATAAATTACGAAAGGAAAACCTCGTTTCCGTCAGTCAAAAAACCATTATTAGCTATCAGCAGTCTCGCGAAATATAGACAGCAACCTTTGCAGTAATTGTGTTACTAAACGGATAGTCATTAAAAGAAAGTGTACAAGGATCAGTTAGGGCAGTTTGTTGCTAACTTTTCGATTCTGACACTGAAGTTTCGTTAGACCGAGGGTGTCATTGCGAACAAGGTGCATGTTTGAATTGAGTTTAACCCAACCAATCGTAAGTTTCCTAAGATAGAACTGGGAAATTTTGATCAATTGATCCATGCATTTAGACACCATGTTCTCCCCCAATTGTTGGTTGGGTGCAGGTGGGAACAATGTCCACTGACCGATATGCATGATGGTTAAATCCAGAAGGGTCATACGCCTTAATACGTATCCGCTGCAGAACATGGCGCCAGATTGCTGAGATATCCGACCCACCCAATTTGTTCACCGCATGCTCACCAGTCTTTGCTATTTCAACCGCATCAGCTGGTATTATATCTCTGTAAGGTTTTACATCCCACACAATCACTTCTACATTATCACAATTCATGCCGTAAATATTTCTGGAACGGGCAGAATCCTCGATAATTCATTGATTTTTATTGAAATTGCCAGAATGCTTTGTGTTTTGTTTTCGCTGTTTGTTTACCCGAGCGAAACGTTTTTCTGACGTTTTCTTAATTTGAACATCAACGAGAGGCTTGGACTGACGAAAGGTTACCGAAACTCCGCACTAACAGAGTCATACAGCTACTTATGATGCAAAACCGTAAGCATATAAATAACTGCGAAAGTTTAGGATAATCTGGGTTTTAAATTTGTGGAATCTCATTCCAGCAATGCTTAATGTTGTATGAATGCAACCCATTTGCGATTTACATTTGTATGATTTTAGTATTTGTAATCTGCAAATAATCAGACAGTGAATGGTGACTCATGAGATGGCAAATTGAATCCAAGTTGTGTGCCATCTATATGCAAGCTGTTACGAAATATGAAATTCAAAACGTTGGCGCGGTTTCTACGAAAGGATAAAGCGTAGTGCGGCAAAGTTGGTTGCTGGGATCAAGAATTTACCATTCCCCGAGCAATTATCCCAACTCAAATTACAAGATCAACCAAATTGACGCATACTGAGTGAGCATATTTCACACCAAATATTGCCTACTTGATAAGTTACCACAGCCGAAGTAGCATTTTAGAGAACGTCATCACAATAATGATTTCGGTCATACTATTTTTCGTTTATATAGGCGGTGAAACATATAATATTTCATAATATATTTCACTTTGAAATCAGTTAATATCCCTTGTAACTCTTCAAGGTTTGTGCGTTGTCTCAAGTTGTTCGATCTTCCTTCTATTTAGTCTGATTTCTTAGATCTGCGCATGAGCCGAGATCTGTCAAGATGCCCATGCCTGCTTGAGAACGCAGCTCAAGGAAAGTGATATCACTTGATATCAGCATCGAGTATACAGTGAACATTATGGTGCTGTGTAGTGCATTGCCGAACACAACACCAAGGAATACCCGAGACGACTGACGAACAAGTAATACTTCTGGTTTTAACATGATTGCATAAAATGGATTAGGCGACATATTAAAACAATGAGGGAATGAAGAACGTCAGTCGGTATCAAATGAGATGTTGATCACAGAACTTTAAAGCGTTAAAGTTTTGAATGGTACGAAATGGGATGACCAATCAACCCAAAGTGACCTAGTGGATGTTTGATGCTTTCTACACGTTTGACCAATTAGCCTTCTCTCGGGTGTTGTGGGATTCGTGGCTGAATATAAATAGTGTTGTTGGACAGACTGATCACAACAAAGAATCGGGAGGCAAACAAGACAGGGCGAAACACGACAAAGTGTGACGTGGCATCGCGTCGAGGGCCCTCAGAAACTGCGCAGACTGCTTAATAGAACAATGAACTTGATATGGCTTCGACCGACCTGATTTTAATCCATTCCCACCCCTTACACGATGGCACCAATCTACAACATAAAACCTCGAGATCTCTTGAACTAACCTTCGCTCTCGCCTCCCGCGTGGCTTCGGCTTCAGCAGCCATTGCCCGTTGCAGTTGAACCGGAAGTCTGACATCCTTTATTTCCACCCGTTCAACCTTGAGAATAATGAAACGGAATCTTTTATTAGAATGTTGTATTTCCGGAGATAATCAATGTTTATTTAATCGCAATGTTCGGTTTAACGTTTCGCCAACTAAAAGGGTCGTGGGAGTTTAATTTGAGGTTCGTTTATCAAATAGAAGGAAGCTTTTTCTGTAATCATCTTGAAACAAACTACAACCGCATTTTAGTCTCTCTTGTATAAACATTACAAATAAGTGAACAAGTAGCGCTTGAATCCCACTGTTCGATAAGTCTGGTACAACCAACCTGTTCAATTATTTTTGTTTACCATTCTTCCACTGTTTCAAGCGCATGTGAATCCTGAACCTTTTGCCCATACCTGATGAGTGCAATCAGCACAAGACCGGTCGTGGTGTATGTGACGGAAAAGCATACAAATGAATATTTTGTTTCATGGTTATGGGTTTGACCCCATTAAACATGTGTTTGGACACATGTGATTGAACATATTGGTCGTACCAGCCTTATCTATCAGTGGCATACAAGAGCCACTTGTTTACCATTCCTCCACTGTTTCAAGCGCATGCGGATCCTTATTTTACTTCACCTACCTGATGAGGGCAATCAGCACGAAACCGGTCGTGGGGTGCGTGTGATGGAAATGCATTCAAATGAGCATTTTGGTTACAAGTAGCTGTTTTATCAAGAGTTGCTCGTGCTTATCAAAAAGCATGTTAGAGTTGGAACTTCACTCGCCATCATGGGACTATGTGTATCTGTGCGATCATACTTGGCCGTGGATTTATTTCCCAGTTCCCTTTAAACTATGGGTGAGAACTGGCCTTTGAACTCTGTCTTCGAGACCTCCGTGTATGTGGCCACTGTCTTTCGTGCTGTTAAAATAGTGAAGAGGCTTTGGCGTAGGTTTATGCGCGATGTTTCTCAAGTGGCAGAAGTAAAAGTGCCGCATCTTCTGAGATATGTTGAACCTTCTGTTTTCCCCTAGTTTTGTCTGTTGAGGTGGGTTGAATTTGATAAAATTAATGAATAAAAACAAATTGAAAGGGCGATTTTTGCTCGGAACATTCATTGTTCTGAAGAAAATCTACCCGAATAAACCGTCATTATTTGCATATATCGTTCGTGCTCAAATAAAGATTTTTGTTCCATCTCTTGGATTATCGAGGGAATATTTAGCACCTACTCATATGCAAAATTGGAAAAAGATAATTTAAATTCAACGCGATTATTTTAATTGCTTTTCCAAGCTCAAAGACAAGATATTTTGGAACTTTTTTTCGCAGAATTAACGAATAATCTTATGCTAGATCGAACAGCATAATTGAGAAACCAATTTTAAACGAATTAGAAGATTTTTGTGTTTCAACTCATAATGTATAGACAGAAAACATCAGAAGTATTTTATAAGTTTTAATCACCATAAAATTATTTGTGAAATGTAAATTTGATTACTTTGGTTTTGATTATATTGAGAAATAAAGTCGCGAATTTCGTAATCGCTTAATGATTTTTAGTTATCATTGCCAAGAAAGTCACTCAGTCGAAAATTAAATCTCGTGTATATGTATCGAATTTGCGCCAGTTAAACTTGGAAAAAATAAGCGTAGGAAACAGTTTACCTCCAAATCTGTGTCCATTCAAAACCTTACGATCTTTTATAACGGATAACAATGTGTAGATCTAAGTTTAATGAAAACCTTATCAAGCAGTGGCATAAAAGCGAAACTTGTTTACCATTCTTCCAATGTTTCAAGCGCATGCGGATCCTGATCATACTGTTCCTACCTGATGAGTGCCAACAGCACGAAACCGGTCGTGGGGTGTGTGTGATGGGAATGCATGCAAATGAGCATTTTGTTCATGGTCATGGGTTCAAACCCAGTCTACATGAGTGTGGGCTCATGTGATTGAACAGTTTGGTCGTACCAGCATTACCCAACAGTGGCATACGAGCGCAACATGTCTAACATTCTTCCACTGTTTCAAGCACATGCAGATCCCGATCCTACTATCTCTACCTGATGAGTGCAAAGGTGTCTGAGTTGGTGGGACCTCGTATGAATTATTCGATATGAGAAGATAAGGTCAGATTGTATGCACCTGCGCTCCAGAGTGCACAAACCCACTCAAATCAGTCGCTACTCCAAGACTAGATTATGCAATCCAATAACCATTTTGTAACGTTTGGGTTTCGTTTCGAGGAGCGAGATGTTTTTTCCATCCATTGTGTTCATACTCGTAATGTATGGTCTACGGCTGACAAAGAGTGCGGCGGAACCGTCCGAAAATTCGTGTGATTAAGCCGAGTACGCTGCACGCCCGCTTGTAGATGGCTTCGAGCTGCAGGCTGTTTTTCGAATTTCCCCACACCCAGTTACCGAAATCTTTCTGCGATATACTTCTATCAAGCGTGTAACTGCTAAGTATATATGAGAAAGGAAAGGGTTTCCAATCTTGCAACATTTTGCACTTGTTGTAGTTGAAGGGCAGCTTGTTTTGCAATGACCACTGATGCATCTTTTTCAAGTCTGTTATTAGATAAGCGGTGTCCAAAAGCGTCTCGTAGAATAATAGTTGTATGTCATTGAAATTCGAAACAAATTTACTTGAAGTCATTGATTGGATTTACATTTGTTTTCGTTAAAAATTGTCTTCGTATTTGGGTTGGAATGCTTTTGCGTTGATCATACACTGCTTGCCATTTGTTGAATTTTTGAATTGTAGTTTATTTTAAACTTGTTTTACATTCGAACGAATTTTTCACATTAAACTCTCTAATAAATCAAATTACTTTACATGAACATATTACATAAAGACGTTCACAGAGAGACCCGAAATGATCTTACTTTCGCCACCTGATGACGGCAAACAGCCAGAAATCGGTAGTGGTGTGTAAGTGCGGAGATGTGAGAACCACAATACAGTTGACAGTGATTGTCCATTTTTTGGGCACAGGTAAAAACGTTGTTTTGGGGCTTGGGTTAAATCAGATTTTGCCTATACCGTGCCTCTGTTATGGATAGCCCAACAACTGCCATTCACCATGAACGAACTAAGAGATTGATGGTCTCGATTCGTACAGTTTAGTTATGTTAAAAAGTTAAGGAGCAAGAAACCGAGGTACAACGCTTATTTGCGTTTCTTTATAATCTTATCAAAATATCTAGACAAACAATAATGTCTTATAAAGTAAAATACCCTTCTTGCGCTCAGCTCAACGGTGTCAGCTTGATGGATAATTCTCGCAAGCCCCATCTCAAATGATGTGTTTCACATTCCTCGCACTCATACCCAATCTACCGATTTCGGTTTCTGCCGTCATTGAAGTGGAGACATAAGATTAGTTCCAGTGAGCCTGTGTGATGATTGAAACAGGGATAAATGGTAAACAAGGGTCATACTTGGCTATGCCACTGTTGCATAGGGTTCGTACAACGAACCACGATGTTTCAAACCACAGGATCCACATTGATTCTTGGTCAAGCACTCTCAAAGCGCTTATGAATGACAAAGTGATGTGCTGCTCGACATCCCCCGAAATTACAACTTCACTACGGGTTTATGGCTGCTTGCTATCAGGTGGAGACAGTAAGTAAACATATTAGAATTTTATTATATCAAAATCAAAATCGCATTATGATATCTCAACCGAAAAAAGCCTCTTAAGAAAACAGGTACCGTCATCAGGAATCATTACCATGGTTATGCTTTATTTCAATATGTTCATGCGTAATCTATACATCATTTTGAATGTGTAGTCGGATCTTTAGAATAATTATTAAATTTTATCTCTTTCAATCTAGCTTCTTAACACACATTTAAATCGTAATGCCTATGAGAACGGTTTTTTCAATGTCCGGGGTGTTAGAGATAATCCGAACTAAGAGATAAGTAGGAATGATCAGAATCACAAATTCATCGAAATCCGTTTAATCCTTTGGTTGTGTTCTCCTCGTTTTCCCCTACAAGAATGTTAAAGGATGGTTTTATATTTGGATAATAAAGAACTCATTTCAGTTTTTTGTGTGGGATATTTCCGCTGAATCCGTATTTGAATAAATTGTGCTGCGGAGTTTGCCTACATGTAATCAGACCACCCCCGCGATTGCAATACGAGAGATTTTAGTTTTATCAGGACATAACGCAATCGATCTAGAAAGAACTAACATCAATTAAATGTTTGTGGTTGCAATGACCTGTTTCGTAATTGCATTTTCATTCACCTCTCACAAGCAATTTCGAGAAATCTGCATCACAGTGAATGAACGCACGATGCACTGACAACAAGACACAAAGAGCAGAGATTTCATCATCCAACAAAGCGTGACGGACAGATGATGAAATGAAAAATCGATGTAATTATCAAATTAGCGCAACTAGGAGATAAATTTGTTCAGACATTTTGAGCAAATTGTAAAACAAGATTTCTCTTACTGGGTGCTGAGTTGATGACAATAAGGTTTAGTTTTCATGATCGAAGTATTAACATATGGAAATATATTTTACAAACGTCCTTGAACTAATGCTTAACTCTGGGCGCGGAGGAGTAGTATTTGAATGATGTCAGTTTTTTAAATTTGCTCAGACATTTTAAACAATTTGTAAAACGCGATTACTCTTATTGGGTGATGAGTTGATGACAATAAGGTATTGTTTTCGATATCAAAGCGCCAACATCTAGAAATATATTTTTCAAATGCTCTTGAAGTTATACTAAACTCTGGGCGCGAATAAGTGGAATTTGACTGATGTGATGTTTCATATATCAAACGTGATATTCATTGATATTTTGAGTTCATTTCAACAATTTTAAAAAGTCAATGTTCTCAGTACTTAGAATATTTATTATTGTATTCAATATATAATTTTATGCACCGTAGGTTAACTCAAGTTGCTGATGATATTATTAGGCATACTTTGGGAATTTTGAAATCAAAAACTCACTTTCACACAGACTTGAAGTACCATAACAAACGGCTGTCAACTAAACATTTTCCTTGCAGTTTTTCAAAATGTGACGCATCAGTAAGAATGCAACTTCTAAGTGTCCTTAATTTCGTAGCCACATCTGAATGAATATGAAAATGATGCACAATTTATGGCATACCGCCACCAACAGCTTAAATGTATTTCGAATATCCTCACTCGGCTAAATCACTTTGACAATTTAACATTATAAGTGCTTAGAATATGCTCATCTTATCAGGACAACGGTCACGGATGTTTAAAGCAGATCCGTTGCAAAGCGTCTTGAACACACCTGCGTTAAGTTAGACCTAAATATTGATGTTCGTTGTGAACCCATACCTGATCGAAGCTTGAAATTTGTTTAAACATATCACGGTTTTATTTTTTTTT
>JACCGJ010006348.1:0-14420 GCA_013407085.1 Atriophallophorus winterbourni
AACCTTCTTACTGCCCCTCCTTTGTACCCTCTCCAAGGAGTCGCATTCGCCGTTGGACTGAGGAAATGCAACAGGTGGCCCATATTCCAACAGAGGACGAATGTACGCAGAGAAAAGTGTCTGGAACATTTGCGTGATAATGGACGCAAAGGAACGCCCAATCGCCCAGAGCATCCTGGTTACGCTGCCTATTCTCCGACAAGTGTCCGCCTTCGACTTCAAGGAATCCATAACCAGAATCCCTGAGTCTCTTTCGACCGTCACCGCTCTAATAGGCTTACCTCTAAGAAAGTATTCACCACCAGTGTCATCGGAGTCTATGCGCATGACCATTGTCTTGTCCTCATTGATATGCAGTGACCAGCGATATGTCCAACTGACTAAGTCATCAACTGCTTGTTGCAGTTGCTTGTGGCAATCGCAGGAACATACAGAGGCCCACAGTTTCAGATCATCCGCGAATAAAAGACAATCGATCGCTACCGCGTCCGGAATATCATTCACGAAAACTTTGAATAGCAATGGGACAAGGACAGATCTCTGCGGCACTCCGAAGCCTGCTATCATCTCTGAAGACAAAACTCCATTCACCTCTACACGGTTTGCCCGCCCTGAGATGAATGCCTCGATCCATTTAAGTATCATATGGCGACAGTCGACTAAGCAGAAGTGAGTGCTTAGATTCTTTCGGAGGTGTGCTTGAAAACACCCGCCACCAATAGGATTGATTCGTAGGGAGCACAGACGCGAGGAGTAAGTTCACACGTGTTCATTACACAGATGCTGAAAAGGTACGTTCTGGATTCCGGCCTCGCATGATGTTTACTTAGTTTGAGACTGTGCCCTCGTGTGCGAAGCAGAGAGAACCAAAAGAAGTCATCAAATTTGAGACAGCTTAATCTTTTGACAACTTTAAATGTTTCTATAGGATCACCCATCGAAGAGGATGGTTACTATCACGCATATTCTAGAGAGCGCATCCGCAACAGCAGTTTTGGCACCTGAGATGGGTCGTATGTCAGTCGTGAATTGAATGCTAAAAAATTCAGGTGTCTCGTCCCTCTGGGGGAGCATCCATCCGCAAATCTGCTCACTGAGTGAATTAGAGGCTTATGATCCGTAAACACGGTAAGCTGACTGCCCTTCAGATTGTGGCCGAACTGTTTTACCACCAGACATAATGCCAATAATTTTTAACTGAATGTGCTATGCCGAGTCTCCGCCGGTTGAAGTCGCTTCGAGATAAACGACATCGGAAACCATGACCCGTCAACATACTGTTGAAGTACTGCATCATGCTGTCTCGGCGGATGCGTCTGTGAATAGTGACAATGGCGTTTCGGGCCTAAAGAGCTTCAGGGTTGTGATTTCAGCGATGTGCTTCTTCTGCGATGCTCTGACAATCCAGACCCAGTTATTCCTTCTGTGAAAAATTCCCAGTATTGCTTATCATCGCGAGGAGTCTATGTATTAAACTTGACGAGGTTAATGAAATTGTCCGTCGAAGAAAGCGAGATATAATTGCAGTTACGGAATTCTGATTAACAATTGATATATCTGATATGGAGTGCACGATAACACACTACACGCTTTAGAGAAGTGACAGAGTAGATTCGAGATCTTCCGGTGAAGATGCCGTATACTTTAATGAGTATTTGATTGTGTGAAGTATTCCAAGGTTAATGCTGAAAGCATCTGATGTATGGTGAGGTCTAGGTCTGGGCTGCAGTTCGGTATCCCCTAGCTTGTACCTAGATTAGACAGGGTGACGAATGCGGAGAGATCAGCATTTTCATTGGTTGAAAGGGAGCAGGTTCGACATTGCCCATTTATTAAGTGAGGTAAGATCCGCATGCAGGTCATCACAATCATTCGATGGAGAGAGAGGGTGCACCGTAGTTTGATATCATCTGCAAACATCAGGAATGATGAGTTCACACATGCTCCAATGTCATTGATATACACCAAGAACAGACGCGTACTGATTACAGAGCCCTGAGTGATGCGCATTGTACTGAAAAACAACCGAAAAGCGATTGCCTGACGTGAAAGCGAAGTGTCTCCGAGCGGGGGAATTCGGATAACCAAGACAAGAGTGGGATACCAATTCCAAGTAGGCCAAGCGTTTGCAGTAAAATAGCGTGGTGAACACGGTCAAAAGCTTTGTAGAAATCCAGGTATATAACATCGACACCATAGCCCGCATCGACAGCTTTGGTCCAGCTGTCCCGCGCCAAGAGCAAGTTTTTGTACAGGAGTGTCCGCGGCGAAACCCATGTTGTTCGACAGCGACAGTATCCGTGTTTTTTCCATAAAAGCCAACAAATCGTCGGATACATAGATTCCATTACTTCGGAAACCACAGGGAGCAAGTCACTGGGCGGTATTGCGCAGGATCACTGCGGTTTCCACATTTATAAATCGGGGTAATGATTTCCTGTATCTAATCTCGGGAACATGGGAGGTATCAAACAAACGTTGGTAGCACATGGAAAGTGGTTCAAAAAGTTGCGCAGCAACCGCATGCAATGCTTTCGGTGTTATCCGGTCTACACCAGGTGATGAATTTTTCATGGAGCTGCATGATCTTTTAATATACGCGTTCAACGGTGAACAGAATATTACTGAGTCTAAGTGGGGGTTGTTTTCAACGAAAATGGTTGGTAATTCTGGAATACAGTCATATAGTGATCTTCCAGGGTATTTGCGGCTTCCATAGAAGTCGATGTGGTGTCGCCTTCAATTTTTGTGGGGGGATACCGGTTTTCACTTTTCTTTATCCGTTTATATGCCGGTATAGCAGTTTTCGGTTATTCTGAAACCGTGCAATCAACTTGTTATGGTAATCCAGCTTATCTTGACGCACTAGAGACGTACAGTGGTTACGTAATTGTCGATATGATTCATAATTTCGCAAACTCTTCCGATCGGAACGCACGCCACGCGGCGTTTTTGTAGCAGATCCAATTACGAGTTCTACTACGAATAAAAGTACGTAGGATGCGTCGTTTGTTTGTTTTGGATGTCGATGATTGTTGCAGTAGAAAGTGCCACTGGGAGACAAATCTGGACCAGGTGAGCTCAGAATTGCCATTTAACATGAATTTGAAATTGTTAGCAGTGACAATTTCTTTAAAAGCCTTGGAGTTCGTGACTATAAGTACCAGGGGTACTTCCTCGTCGAGGAATTCGGCGTATGAAACGAGAAAAAATGTAATGACAATTTGGTAGCTCTTCCCTAATGGTTGTTTATAATGAATTTCTTCTACCATCAGTTCCTCGTTAGCCAGCACTAGATCGAGTAAAGATGGACAATTGCCACTCCGAAAGTGTGTCGCAACATGAACGTGTTTGTACAAAGGATTGCTGCTGATGAAATCATCCAGATCCACAACGAACGTATTTCAGCTGAGTTCGCCGACGACTTCAGGAGATTTAAAAATTTCCAATAAGCAATGCGTGCGTGTGGGGTAGTGATAAGGCGAAACGAATGGATACAAGAATGACATCGTCAATGGAACATTGAGCATTCGGCGGCCGATATATTACCGCGATGAGTGCTCAATCCCTATTTCATGTCGCAAGCGACACCAAAGGGAGTCCACCCGCTAAGTTGAACTTGCAGGAGAACCTCGCAAGAAGGAAATAAATTATAGTATAGAAGAACACCGCCCTCTTTCGTTAGACGATCGTTTCTGAGAATGGACATATCAGTGAGAGAAACCTCGGAATCAGTGATCGAAGAGCTTAGCTACGTTTTTGATACAGCTGTTTTGTCGAAACGACGAGCAGCATGCCGCAAGCGAAGTTCTGCTAGTTTGTTGAGTAAAACCTGCACATTCGTGTAGAGACATTTCAAGCCCTCACGCGTACGGTTAGGAGCAGCTTCAGTTATATGAATATCTACAATATCTAGAACGCCGATCCCGTTTGGATCGGCTCTTGTGTTATTTGGTTACTCATGTCCGTCTACACCGTATTCGTGTTGGTTAATGGAAGCTGTCGCGTCAGTCGCTGTTTACTGTTAATCCGCTTTTCCAGGGCCGAGCGAGGACGAATATCTGCTGGAGCACAATGCCTGTGTCGATACCATTGTTGCAAAAAGTCGTTCACCATAGATAATAATGATAATAATACTATATCATTGGTAAACCAAGGCATGCAAAACATGATCAGGTTATCAATGTGTACAGAATAAATAAATTGTAAAAATGACCTTATAAAGCGGAATTTTTGAATATTTTTCCGTTCAATAAAGGATGGTAAATTTACAATGGTGAGAAAGTTAATGTTTTCGCGCAATGTCACACGGTAATGAAGATTCATCTAGATTGCATCAAATTAAGCAAATAAAGAGGATCCGATAGATTCTGGAGCAGGGATTGAAAAGAGAAAATAAAAATTTTTAAAAGAAATGGTGCGCATGAAGATTTAATGGTCACAGTTGAAATAAATTCATGAATTAAAGAAAGTTCTTTTATAAATATATAAATTGACTTCTTCGGAATGTTGGTGGATGTAATTGAAGAAAAGTATATAAAAAACTGAAGTTAAATTGAAAAAATTAGAAAATGGAGGGGATGAGGAGAGATTGTGGTTTGAATTGCATGAGGTTTGGGCCGGTTGTACGATCCAGGAAAGTCGAAGAATTGTCGAATGAGGGAAACCAAAACTTCCCCAGTAGGGTTTTCGGTTCATATAGAAGTATCAGTCTTATGCGGAAGGAAAAAGGGCCAGTATCGGAGTTGGTTGGGAGTAGGAGACACTGGAACACAATTAAAGATATTCTGTTCACCATCATGGTGAGAGGTTATCAAAGAGAAATAGTAAATCGATTATAAACGATAAAAAAATCACAAAAAACAGTATTTTTTGCATTTTTGGCGATTTTTTATTTTTTAATAAATACATTATGGTTAATCATATTTTCATACATAAATGGGCTAAATATAAGCAGATAACGGTAAAGGATATGGTCATATGGTAAAAATGATTATAATAGGCACGGTTACGATGAAGATGTGTAGCAACGTGACGAGACATGCCTAGACCCAAGGTAACCTGACACTACAGCAGCGTTATGATTAGGTGATCATAAAAATTAATGTTTCGATGTTTCGATTTTTTTTATTTAGAGATATTTGTTAATGATAATAACCTGAATTGAAACAATAAGGATAACTATGTTTAAACCAAAAGGTGGGTGAAATAAGCCTAGTGATGTGAAGTGAAGTGAAAGCACAAGCCTGATCCAGGCAAAGTGCCGCACAGTCATAGACTGCACGCGAGCTGAGATACTGTCAGGTTGCCCAGGCTTAGACAGATATAATAGAGATACATAGATAATATAGATACATATACTACGAGTCCCAGGTTTTGATGCAACATACATAGACCTTAGGTAACCTGACACTTAATAATACCATGTATTTTGTACATTATGAACTGTTCTATGCGTGTGCTAATGTACAAAATACTTATAATTGGTTCAATAACCAGGAATACCGTGACAAAATATACAGTCTATAGAGGTGTTTATTTTGAGAATTTCGCATAGCGATGAAGCAGTAAGAGATTCTACGAGTGCCTCAAATTTACCTGTAGAAGTGCACATACGAAAATGGAGTGGAAGAGAATTCCAAAGATGTGCATACCTAATTGAAAAGAAGTTTCGTCGAACTTTAATGCGAGTAAGGGGAATATGTAATAGCGTCATTCGGTTACGTCGTACATAACGATTATAATCTTGGAAGCGCATTGTGGACCTAATCTTAACTTGGTGCTCTGTGATGATTCTGAAGAAAAGAAAAAGATTAAGGTGAATTCTACGTAACCATAGCGGGTCAATGTCTAGTAGACTGCATCGTACTTTATAAGGTGAAGGATTAGAGTAGCCTAACATGATTTTGCTAATTCTACGTTGAAGGCTTTCTAAGAGTATACAGTCACGCCTAGCAATGTGAGAGTAGGCTATATTACAGTAGTCAAGAAGCGGTAATACTTTCATTTTATATAGACTCAGTCTACTTTCACGAAGGAGGAATTTTTGATTGATCAAACCAAAATTCTGTCTAGCTCTTGCTATGAGAAATCTTACTTGTTCGTTGAAATTAAGAGATGAAGAATACCTAAATCCTAAGTCTTTGATTTCGTTAGAAGGTGCGAGTGGTGTATTGTTGAGAATGATACTAGCAGGGGGTATTGAGCAGCGTATACCCATGAATTGCGTCTTCAGAGCTGAGAATTCTAACCCCCATTGTGAGCCCCAACTTGAAAGGGTTGAAAGATCATCGTTGAGAGAGTCTATAGCCTGTGATATCTCTATGGCTGGAAAAGCTAAGACAAGTTTAATATCATCCGCAAAGATAAAGAGCTTTGAGTTTTTTACAAAATGTTGCACATCATTAATATATATAAGGAAAAGGAGAGGACCTAGTACGCTACCCTGAATGACTCCACTTGGTATAGGTTGTGTTTCAGAGGATATGCCATTAACGGAAACGGAGAAGGTACGATCAGAAAGATATGAACAGAACCAATTAAATAGGGGTCCGGAAATACCAAGTGATGATAATTTTCGAAGAAGAAGAGAATGAGGAACCTTATCAAATGCTTTGGTAATGTCTAAGAAAACTGTCAATACAGCTAATCCATGATCTATGGAGGTGGTTATATAGTCCAAATATTCCAACTGACAGGTAATGCAGGACTTCTGATTTAAAAAGCCATGTTGGAATGGAGAGAAAGCGTTTGGGCCCAAGTAAGCTATTAGTACGTTCTTGATCAACTTTTTGAATAGCCTAGAGAGAAAAGGTGTGTGATTAATTAGTGATTATGTGCGAATTCCCTGTTTTAAACCGAGGTATAATGACAGAATGTTTCCATTCGGGAGGGAATATTCCAGATTTAACAGAAAGATTAAACAGGTTTAATAAAATTAAAGGAATATCATCCGTATTTAGTTGCAAGATTGCTGGAACAAAGCCTACAGTATCAGGCTTGTAAGCAGCTTTGCTTCGCCGACACATTGCGCTAACTTCTTGTAAACTGAAGGAGATGGAATCAATATACATTGAATTATTATTTTGATTTGGGGGTACGCTGGTATTTTGACGTGGGGGTATAGGGTATATGATGGTATTGAATGATTGGCTAAAATAGTTTAAAAATAGCATACTTATTTCGGAAGAATCTGATGTGGATGATACCATATCATCATGGGGGAAAACAATTGTAGAAATTTCATGTTTACTTAGATTATATCGAGATCTCGTTAGATTATTCAAAGACTTGGTCTTCGAAGCACTGTTCAGGGCCATTCTTTCTTGATTCTCGATGAATTGTAATTTGATTGTTCTAAAAGATCAAAGAAGTTGCTTAGGACGCAAAAATGAATAAACGTCTGGTGTATGGTTCACAAAAGCAGAAAGATGGGCTATCTTTTTTTCAAGAAGGTTTATTTTATCAAGCTTAATTGATTTATTTTTCCGAGGAGTTGATGCAGTTACGACACATTTAGATGAGTTCTTATGGAATATTGAAGAAATAAGATTAAAATCCGGAGATATAAAGAAGTCAGTCTAATCAGAGTTTCTAATTAGAGTCGAAAACTTTGTTCAATCAACATAGAGACGGTCATTAGCTTTGCTGATGGAGGTCCGATTCTCACAAAGATGAAAGTTGACACGTGACCATGTTATGGTCACAACCAGGAAGGGGTGCTATGACTTTCACATTACTAGCATTAGGACCCAATGTAAAAATAAGGTCTAGAAGGTTTGAATGCCTTGTAGGTTTATCGACTACTTGGGTGTAACCTAGTAGGTTGCTTGCTTCGGAAAAAGAGGAGAATTTTCTAGATTGCTGAGGCGAGTTCCAGCATGTATAAGGCATGTTAAAATCACCAGCTATAAGTTTATTTTTAAAAGTGTTTAAAGAAACTTCAATAATAGCATTTTTAATCTTATCAAGATTGTGTAAGGATGGAGGAGGTGGGTTGTAAATACAACCGAAAAGGGCATCCAGTGAGGGTATATCAATACATATGGAATCATCAATTTCATCCAGTGAGGAAGAACAATGAAGATTGGCAAGAATATTCTTAGTAATATATATGATGCAACCACCACCACGAGTGGAGCACCGATTTTTACGAAAAATATTATAATTTGGTAGGAAAAGTGTAGCGTCTATATCTTCACCAGTTGTCCAAGTTTCAGTGATTAGAACTACATCAGTTGGGTTAGTAGACAGGAAAAATTGAAGATCAGACATTTTAGAAGAAATAGATCTCGCGTTAAATAGAAGGATGCTGATAGGGGGAGTACAGATAGATGTGTTAGTGATGGGGAACTCAGATTTCGAACTAGATTGTGTTAAATCCTGTATACGGGTGGAAACACTAATGGAAAATTTGACTGTGGTGAATAGGCTTGGTAAAAATGGCTGGGGTCATAAGATGGATAAACATGTGGAGCAGGTTGTGGTCAAGATGAAAAAACTATGCATGTTTCTTTGGGGTGACATGACAGTTTTAGGATTGGGATAAACATAAGGTAAGTTAAAGTTAGGTGTCCATTTCTATTCAAACTAATTTTCTGTGGCTGGTCACCATGCTGATTGGAGTAGGGGTAGGAATACCATGTAGAAGAGTTAGGGGAACCATAAGGTGAATGTTTATAATAATTGTAAATGGGAGGTTGCGTAGGTAATGAATGGAGATACTTTCTAGAATATCTAGAATTACTGTTCCTAAAAGAATCGTTCACGAGTGGCTCACTGCTTGGTGGTTTGTTGAGAAGGGGACCTATTGCTTTGAACGTTAGAAGTTTAACTTTTTGGACGTCCTTAGTATTTGGTCGAGGGATAGCTTGTGGCTTAGCAGTATCCTGGGGTTCAGCCGGTGATCCGGCGTCTGAGCTGATTGTAATATTTTCACCTAGCATATCCATGTCGGTCGGAGTGGAAATCTTATTACAAGATGGGGATTAAGAGCTTACTCTCACTGGAGCGGGAACATGGCGGGCGAATTTACGTTGTAGAGGTGTATTGTCGCGTTTAATTAACACATTCGAGAATCTGGCAACAGAAGCTAGAACGTACTTATTTTTCAACACATGAGAAGCACAACTCTCAATAGTAAATTTAAAAAGAATGGGGGTGCGGCCAGCAATGGATGATTTACGAAGCCTGGTAAGCGACGTTGAGTCAACCGGAAGGCCGTAATGAGAAAGAACTGACCGTTTGAGTTCATCCAACGGGTATTTATCTGCTATATTTAAAAGGATTAAGTTTTTCGCTCTGATTCTCTGTTGCTCAATTTCCAAGGTTAGAGATTCAACGAAGCGTCCCATGCGCTGAAGCAGATCATAGTCAACATTATAGTTGGAGTCGAGAAGTATTGACAATGGTTCTAGTACCTTGAAAAGGCACGATATAATGTTCACTTTATCCACCATGGTTTCAAAATTATTCTCTAAATTGTTTTATTTAGATAGTAGAGTCGACATATTGGAGTCTAGTACGACTGAACATTTATTCGATCGTGGAGTGACACGTTGTGGGTTTCGAGATGTTTTCGAGTATTTAGAGAGCACCATATTTAGCGAATAAACGTATGAATCAATATATGCGATAGTGAGAACAAAGGAACTTGCCGAGTTTTAAATTGAAATGTGACCTTAAGTATGCGAGGATATGATGCTTTGCAGCTAGGAGAGGCTTGCAAACGCTTCAAGGAAGTAGTCAAGGTATCGGCAATTTCATTCATTTGCTGCATGAATATTCACTGTTCGCAATCATGAGTAGTGTTTTTGTCAGCATAACTCTCATTTAATTCCGGATCGCCATGAACAAAAGTGCTTTTGTTTATCACTTTCGTGTTTCCAATCGTAATTCTCTTACATTTCTCTTGCCTATCCGCCCATGATATATCGGGAAATATACGGATGTGGAACAAGATGTTTCGAAGAATGTAAGCCGGTAGAAAAACAGATTCAACATATATTAACGATTTCGACACAATACGCAACAATATTGCCTAATAAGCATGTTCCGATTTGTAGTGTCTTGACAAGCGGACCAGCCGGTTCTATGTTAAGGCATAGCTCTCAACAACTATTTCCATTGTTGCACATCATCAGATTGACGCGTTATGAAGCTGCGTGAATCTGTCTCGGGGACATTGGAGCAAATCACTGTAAGAACCTCCACTCGTGCTAAGGAAACCTTCGACGTCGTTCATTGATTGGTACTTATGCGGTTTAGCGGTGTTGGTCTGCCTGCGACAGAAACACTAGATTGCTTTGTGCTGATCTTCTGTTCTATGTGGTTGGGATTGGCCAGTGCGACGGGGGATTTTACTACTGAATTTTGTGCTGGTGAAAGTGATGTAACAACAGCAAGGCTTGAAGTGAAATGCTGTTCGTTAAACATGTTTTCAAGTTTCACCAGACGGTCTTCGGGGGTGATGATAGTCTTGGTCTGTTGATGTATCAAATGCAGCATACTTCTAACTATTGGGAGATTAGTGCACGAACTGCAAAACCATGGTTTAGTGGAATTAGAGCTATGTTAAGCGAAAACAGTTGCAGTTAGACCTGAGCAGCGTGAGTGATATCGCAAGGAGCAGTTAGTGCCATCTATTTCTTGGAGAACATTAGTAGAACACGTAGCATTTTTACAGGAACTTTTCGATTTGTCCGTAGGTAGGTTTTTTCCCGTTGTTTTACACTCATCATATCTTCGAGTATCCTTAATTGAAAAACAACCATGATGACAAAAACAGAATAAAAATAGAAATCTCTCACGAGCGCGCTTCAAAATCTCAATATGTGTTTGTCTGCCTCGTGGCATGAGCATTTTCCTGACTTCTTTCCCTGAATATAAAGGTCGCCTGTCGATAAAATTAGCATGAAAATGTTTTTCATTTTAAAGTTATACGTTTTTTAACACGATTTAGAAGCACAAAACTGAACAAAAATCTAATTATATAATTTATCGTTTTACATCTCATGTTTTAACTGTTCGCACAATTTTCCCCAGCTAACCTCTCACCAGCTTGTTGAAGAGAAAACCTTTCCGATTTTCCCAGTCGCAGCTACAAATACCTGGGACCGAAGGACGGCCTGGTAAACACCTGACTTATGATCGCTTATGACGAGAATACCAAAGAACACAGAACCAACATTTACAGTGTTGGGCGCTACTTTGAAACTTTCTCCCGACACAAATTCTGACTCACAATTGGCTTAGCACCCATTTACTGTCCAGTGCCGACTGGACTTGATTTCAAGGTCAACGTAGTATTTTGCTTCTTACGAATCCTTTGGTTTGTATTTAATTGATTTTCACCGGATTTCAACATGGTTATGACTAGAAAATCTGCAAAAGTAGATAATACAGCACATACTGTCACGAAGATGCAAGGGAATCGGTGCCCCGCAGCTCTCTCGGGGGACTCTTGTCTTGTATGCGCTAAACAGGTTGCTGATAATGCAAAAGCAGTACAATGTGAAATATGTCTCAAATGGATGCATATTCGGTGCGGAGGAATGAAGCCAGAGACGTATCAGCGGCTTCAGATTATATCATGCGATATTATTCGGACTATATGTAAGAAATGCCTTCCACCATCAAGTGTTGAGCACGGAAGTAGTCAGAATAAAGTCGTTGCTGCATCTACTAAAGTTTATAAAGTGCTTGTTGGAGGTGACATAAACTTTGATCCAAACTCAGCTGAGGATAGACACCACCCATCTGTGGAGAAAACTTGCATGCCATTCGCTTCCTCGACTATAAGCCGTTTACAAAATGGTTCTAGTATCGAGAGATCCATTGATCGTGCAGGAACTGGATGTTTGCTCGCCTTCAACACCGTTTGCTCAACAGTCAGGAAGGAATAAGACTTATGCAGATGTGACGTCGAAGGGTCTACCCAGTGATACGGGCTATGAAATATTGTCACGGCGATTGAGCAAAATAGAGGCTCAGCTAAATGTAGTGGAAGAAGTACCTACATCTGATAATGCTTTTAGATCTCCGGTCTCAAAGAAGCCACTTTTGGATTCTCGGAAGCGATGCCTTAGTATGGTAAATGTTTCTGAGCAAACCGGGGACATGGCTGGAATACGCTTACAGCAAGAGCGAACTTTCCTACAATCAACTTTTTCAAAGCTCTTTGATCAAGGAGAGGGAGGGGTAACCATCCTCTCTGCATTCCGACTTGGCTGGAAGAAGGAGGATGATAAACCGCGGACGCTGAAAATTGTTTTAGCTTCGGATAAGCAAGTCCAGATGGTACTAAGACGCGCTTGTCGTCTTGAGGGTGAGCCATTCAAGATACTACTAGACCTATCTCCTGAAGATAGAATCAAATTGAAAACAGCTACCCAAGATTTGCGAGCACGCAGGGAAGCTGGCGAGGTTGATCTCCATATTGTGGATTTTCGGGTAGTGAGGAGGAGGCCGCACATTCGTTGGAAGCCGCTGTCAATTCAACCCCAGTTAATCATTCTGTGAAGAGATTTCGAGTATTGCTTTTCAATGCGAGGAGTCTACGCAATAAACTTGACGAGGTTAGTGAAATTGCTTGTCGGCGACAGCCAGATATCATTGCTGTTACGGAATCGTGGTTAACAATGGATATATCTGATATGGAGTGCGCGCTACCACACTATACGCTTTTCAGAAGTGACAGAGTAGCTTCGAGATCTGCCGGTGGCGTTACCGTACACTTTAAAGAGCACCTGATTGTGGAAGTATTGGAAAGGTTTCAACATGATACTGGAAATGCCTAAAGCCTCTGGTGTAAGGTGAAGTCTAGCTCTGGAGCTGCATCACTTGGTGTCATGTACCGCTCACCTGGCGCTTACGTTGCTGTGTTATGTGATCAAATCAAAAGGTATGGTATCACTGGTGACTGTATCGTTCTTGGAGACCTGAATGCTCGTGATATAAACTGGGCGGATTTAGTTTCGAGGGGTGAACCGTTCCAACGATAATTCCTAGATACGATTTTGGAGCTGAATTTGGTGCAGAATGTAAACGATCCTACGAGGATATGCGTTGGGCAAGTTCCTTCGATATTGGATTTGTTGGCCACACCTAGATTCTCTGATGTTACGAATCTGTCGATTGAGACCCCTATTGGCTGCAACGATCACTGTTCTTTACGGTTCGTTTGGAATCGGGTCTTCAACCGAGAATACGTACGCATGCCCGGAGAAACTACTGGAAATTAGACACAACGAGTCTAATCACGTCTGCAAACTCGATGGACTGGTCACTCCCTCTATCTACGAATGTTGATATCTGTTGGTTGGACTTTTTGGGTAAAATAAGATCGCTTGAAAATCATGCCCCATGGATGAATGGAAGATCCCCCGCTAAGGGACCGCCGTAGATTGATAACGTTATCCTTAAAAACATTAAGGTAAGAAAGCGGTTATGGCGGAAGTTTTGTTCTAGTGGATGCATCGATGACTATGTGACCTACAAAGTTATCCGCAACAAGTGCACCTAACTCAAAAGAGAAAAAAGGCAGAACTATGAAACTCGCTTGGTGGACGAAGCTAACTCGATGCCGAAACGCCGCTCAGTACAATTCGGTTTACACAAAGGAGACGTTTCCCATTCCTCTGCTCCTTGAGAGCAACGCCGAAATGCCGGATATCTCGATCTCGCCAGAGATGGTGCAGTATTTACTAGAACGACTCGATGTACACTCAGCACCTGGCCCGGACGATATACACCCAATGCTTTTAAAGGTATTGTCGAGTATCATACATAAACCACTGGCGCTAATCTTCAATTTATCCCTGAGGTATGGTAGGTTACCCAAAGATCAGAAGTACGGCATTGCCAAACCAATGTATAAGGGCAGTGAAACCAGTGATCCAGCTAAATACCGACCGGTTACCCTCACTCCGGTAGTTGTGGAGACTCTAGAACGACTGCTGAAGAAACAGATTGAAGATTTTCTCCTTACAACCAGTCAGTTAACATCTGCTCAACATGGTTTAACGCCAAGACGATCATGCTCATCCAATCTCATCACTGCTCGCGAGCACTGGTGTGCTGAACTTGATCTGGGTCACCTGGTAGTCACTGCCTTCATTGACTTCAGTAAGGCTTTTGACCGTGTTCCATTTCAACGTCTATTGCTCAAGCTCCGTGCTCGTGGTGTAAAGGGACCGGTTCTGACTTGGATTGAAGACTTCCTTGTTGACCGTTATACACAGGTCGAGGTTAACGGAGTCAAATCGCAGGTTACACATCCAACTTCCGGGGTTCCGCAAGGATCTGTTCTCGGCCCGTTACTTTTTAAAGTATATGGTAATGACCTCCCCGACTCATTAAATACGAATTGTCTACTTTTCGCGGATGATCTGAAAGTTTGGGGTACAGTAAGCTCTTCTGCT
>JACCGJ010006351.1:0-36177 GCA_013407085.1 Atriophallophorus winterbourni
TCTACTGACGAGCAAAACCTACGGAAACTTTTGTCCGGTTTAGAAATGGGTGAGCACACTCCCTCACAACACCTGCGACACATGCTTTAATTACCAGGAGACAAGCCTGTTGATGATAAGATCATTCGTGAATTATGGCAGCAGAGTCTCACAAACGACGTCCGCAAAGTCTTAGCCATTATAGACCAGCTCACCAGTCTCCAGCTCTTGGCACGCATTGCAGACGAAGTTCACGATATATCGCACAGCGTTACCTTGTCTCACGTCAGACACACCACTGACGCGCATAAAATCATCCCTGTCCAGAATGATTTTGAAGAGTTTAAATCGATGTTCCATTCCTTGTCATTGCAAGTACAGAACATCGCGCGATCTCGTAGTAACTCACGGAATCATCATTCTCGTCAGCCCAAGAAACGATCCACTAGTCGTTCTAACGGACCGCGAAGCCAGACAGTAGACGCGGTGGCTTTGTCTGTCACCTTTCAGAGCCGACTTTTCTACGTTAACGACCGGGCCACTAAAATGAGATTCCTCATCGACACTGGTGCTGAGATTAGCGTTATCCCACCATCCACTAAGAAACGCAAGAGCCCTTCGTCAATGACGTTGCGGGCGGCAAACGGCACAAAAATTTCCACTTTCGGTCAGAGATCACTTTCTGTCGAATTGGGTCTACGACGCGACTTTTGATGGATTATCACGCTGGCTGATGTCAAAGTACCGATTTTGGGAGCAGATTTCCTCTCACATTTTGATCTTTCAGTCAATATAGCTAAACGAAAGCCTATTGATAATTTGACAAAGATTAACTCCTTTGGTAATTCCTGTGATTCCCCTATTCGAACCATTCGTGTACTCACCCCTGACATTCCATCTACTGAAAGAATTTTCGGAAGTTTTCAAACCCTGTACACAAGCTGCGGTCGTTAAACTTAACGTTGAACACCACATCGTGACCCGTGGTCCTCCAGTGTTTAGCAAGCCCCGTCGTTTGGATACAAACAAGTTCGATGTAGCGAAACGAGAGTTTGAACATATGCTCGAACTGGGAATTATCCGGCCATCCAAATCGCCCTAGGCAAGCCCCCTCCACATGGTGGAGAAAAATAAATCTGATGCTTGGCGACCATGCGGTGATTACCGTTCCCTTAACAGAGTTACTGTTCCCGATCTTTACCCCATTCCCCATATTCATTACTTTGCACTTTCATTACACGGAAAGACAGTGTTTTCTAGACTAGATTTGGTGCGTGCTTATCACCAGATACCTGTCGCCGACGAAGATATCCCTAAAACAGCTATTACCACAACCTTTGGTCTTTTCGAATTTTCAAAAATGCCCTTTGGTTTATGCAATGCTGCTCAAACCTTTCAGAGTTTCATGGACCAAGTTTTCCAGGGATTATCTTTTGTGCATGTCTACATTGATGACGTCCTGATTGCCAGTTCTTCTCAACAGGAACACGCAGAACATCTGCATGCTGTTTTTAAGCGACTTTCACAATTCGGCGTTGTGGTTAACTTAGATAAATGCCTTTTTGCTGTCACTTTCCCCGAAATCTTAGGACATCATGTCGATCAAAACGAAATTCGCCCTGTACTTGATAAAATTTCGTCCATCAATGATTATCCATGTCCCACCTCGCTTTGACAGTTACGTCGATTTCTCGGGTTAGTTAATTATTACGGAAGATTCATTCCAAACTGTGCTAACATCGCCTAACCGATGACTGATTTGTTGCGCGGAACGAAACGACAATTCAAAATGACTGCAGATGCTGCTGAATCGTTTCAGCTATTGAAATCTGCACTGAAAAAAGCATCTACGTTATCCTACATGTCCAGGAATCCCACCGCTTCGCTTTCACTTGCCACAGATGCATCACAAGCAGCAGTCGGCGCTGTCCTGCAGCAAAGTATCGACGGTGTTACTTAACCGCTTGCTTTTTTTCTCGTCGTCTACAACCCGCCCAAACCCGCTATAGTACATTTGGCCGCGAAATGTTAGCTATATATTATGCTGTTCGTCATTTTAGACATTTGCTCGAAGGTCGCGATTTCATTGTTTGGACCGACCACAAACCTCTCACTTTTGCGTTGTCCGCCACAGCTGATAGATATTCACCACGTGAGATACGTCACCTTGACTATATTTCTCAATTTACGAGTGACATTCGCTATCTATCTGCTTCGTCGAACAAAGTTGCCGATGCATTTTCTCGCAAGCAACTCACAGCACTCAGTCGATCGAACTTCGATCTCACGCAGCTAGCAGAGGCTCAGCAACATGACAGTGACATGCAGCACTACCAATCTTCGTCATCCCTCTGAGTCCAACGTATTCCCATTCCCAACTCCAGTTTGACTGTTTTGTGTGATTTTTCCAACGAACATCCCCGTCCTTTAGTACCGAAATTACTTAGGAAATCCATTTTTGAACATTTTTATTCCCTTTCTCATCCCGGCATTCGTGCTACTCGCAAGTTTATCACTGATCGATTTGTTTGGCAGAACATGCATGCGGATATTCAAAATTGGACAAAAGCCTGACCCAGTGCCAACGCAGTAAAGTTCAACGCCATACTCTTAGTGCTCCAGGATCTTGTCCTCCACCAAGCCAACGTTTTCATCACGTTTATCTCGACATTGTCGGTCATCTGGCTATCTCTAATGGTTTCACCCACCTTTTAACTTGTGTCGACCGTTCCAGCCGCTGGCCTATAGCAGTTCCTATTACCGGTATCACAGCTGAGACCGTAGCGAAAAACTTTCTACAATACTGGATGAGTAATTACGGTGTTCCATATGCTATTACTACTGACCGTGGATCACAGTTCCAATCTACCCTTTTCCGTGAGTTGACTATACTCCTCGGCTCTAACCACATCAAAACCACAGCCTATCATCCTTGCGCGAACGGACTTGTTGAACGGTTTCATCGACAGCGGAAAGCAGCATTGATGTTACATGGTAATACCAAAAACTGGGCAGAGAACCTGCCAGTGATCCTTCTTGGTATACGTGCTACCGTCAAAGAAGATCTCGGATGTTCTGCAGCAGAGTTAGTTTACGGCACACCACTCCGTCTGGCAGGTAAATTGATCGCATCCCCTGACGTTGCAGTCGACATTACTATTCCCCACTATGTCAATCGCTTACGCTCCTTCATGCGTCAATTACGTGCCACCCCCACTCGCCCATACACCCGTAACGTTTACTTACCAAGTCATTTGCATTCATGCCCTTTTGTTTTTGTTCGAACTGATCATACGCGCAAACCCCTGCAAGCCCCATACACCGGTCCCTTCAAAGTCGTTAGCCGCTGTGACAAATACTTCGTAATCAAACGAAATGGTTCTCGAGATACTGTTGCAATTAATCGATTGAAAGCAGCTTTTATCGAACCAGTCTGCGACGAAACACCGCCTCCAGACGTTCACCCCCAAGTGGTACCCCGGATGTTGACCTTTTCCCTTCAACCCCACCTACTTCTCAGTCGACCCAATCAACCCAACCATTTAAACTCTCTGTTCCATCATCTGACTCACCCTCTCCAATTCACAAAACTCGATCAGGCCGTAGAGTCAGGTGGCCTGCAAACCTTGCAGACTACGCTGATTAACTATATTTTCGTTTCGAGCGTTTCACTCTATTCTAACGCTCTAGGAAGGGAGTATTATGGTGTTTTCATTATTGTATATTTTATTACAATAACCCTGCATATTTCATTATTGTTTTGTTTTAAACATACATGTAAATATGTACACAATTTGAATATACGATTCACGCCGCGCTCATGTTCTGCTTTGTGACAAGTATATCGCGTGTGACTGCCTGGGATTTGTATGCTGTTATTCGTTGCGAACTGTGTTCCGGTTTATTGCGTTCAATAACCAGAGACGTTCTTTGTTAGTGGTGAAATCTCCGTTGGATCAACCGCTACAGATTCACTGTTGACAGTGTTGCGTAAAGTTTTTAATTCAGATATGATCGTTTTCTGACTGTTATATATTACCACCTTAACTGATGAAGATATACTAATTTCAAGCTGACAGCATAAGGAAGAATGCGTTTACGAAAGTCCACTAAAAATAAAATTTAGCCAATGCTTACACAGCAGGCTGCTTGGATATGTTTGCGTCCATTTTTCAATAGTCAGTCCGAAATAGGTATCCAATTCATCCAAATTTCAATCACGAATAAAAACCTCACAACACTCAACACACATCATTCAAGTCAATGATGTCACTACGGAAGGAAACAAGCACTCGTTGTTTTAATTTCCTCTTTATGCTGATAAACTAGGACCGAGTTAACGCAAACCGTGGACAAATCTTGAACGTGTTCTTAGTGACTTTAGACAATAGATAGCTTTAAGTGAAGTTAACTAGTAGATCCCATGTCGCAGATCACTTGATGACCTATTCTATATCCTCAAGAAATCCTGTTCATCAAGTGATCCGATAAACTTAACATCATCCGCAAAAATATAGCAGGGACACTTAAGCGATGAAAATGAGGAAAAGTAGCTATCCGAGTAAGCAACCCTGTGGGACTCCACCAACAACTTTTACTTTCGCCGACTACATACTGCCTATCCTAACACGAAAAAATCTGTTGCTCAAGAAGCCTATTATCCGATTCTTCAGAAGACCATTTAAAACCCATATAACCAAGTTTGGTTGCAAGCAATCTGTGGTTTACCGAATCAGAGGCCTTGCAGAAGTCCAAATAAAAAACTTCAACTTGTTGGCCTTTATCTAGCCTCGTGGTGACCTTCAGCTGGCTTGCCGAAATACCTCCACGTGTTGTCAGCTAGGTGGGCTCGGTTCTCTGAGCTCAGCGGAAGGTTCGGCGGTGGTGTCTGAGGGTGTGGTGGGTTTTCGCCTGGCAAACGTTCTCCCTATAAAAAGCCACAAAAATCCAATGAAGAAATCACGACGCAGCGGATGTGACTCGCCGCTCCAAAACTCACTGCCCCTTGTCCTATCCAAGGACATTGTATGGTGCACAGGCAAAAACTGAAGCCACCAACCTATCAACGGGGTTATCGGGCTCCTAACTGGAAATTCTCTGAAAAGGGTGTATGAAGCGCTTCGTCGGTCACCGGCCACCGATAGGTGCGAACCTCTCTCGCTCCACTGCCTTGTGGGTAAAGGCTCGGGGTGTGACCCCCTAAACGGAAACTTCCCTACTTCGGTGTAGGCAACCGGTTAGTATCATGCCTACGTTCAACGATGACGATGATGTCAAAGCTTTGTACTCCCCTTCTCGCTTTGTACATCTCATTGTTTATGTTGAACGGCACCATATCTGTTTCAGATTGTGCAAATATAAAAATATAATAATAAGCCGGCTTCCAAATACTCGGCATATTTCCATGTTTTAGGAAGCTTTGAAAAGACGACATGAGCTAAGTTGGACGTTGTGCGTGCTTAGCCTAACGCTTGATTCTGAAGTTTGAAGAACTAGCCTGAGAAAGATAGCAACGCCACCCCGGTTGAGTTCACGTGGTCTATCACATCTGACCACAAAATAACTGCTACAAATTGTGTCAGGAATATGATCAGTTGCAGATAGCCAGGTTTCGGACAGTGCTATTACATGCGGTCTTAACTCACGTGCTAGGATGGAGAGTTCAGACCACTCATTTCGGATACTACATGAATTTCCGTATATCACTGTGGCGACGGTGTCTCTTGCGATATATTCTGAATTAGTCCTGCTTGATCCTCGGGCGTAATACCCGAGGAGTCGGCACGTTTATTGGTGTGCTGCTTAAGGGAGCCGGATCGCCTTGCGCGGCCTGAAGTTCTTCTGTACCTGGAAGGTTGCTAATCACGAGCTGTGGGATTTCAGGGTCAATACGATGATTAACGTTTACATCCTCAGACCCGTCCGTGATTTCTATACTTGGCGAAAAGCCATCCTTTTCTGAAGAACAGCGCATACTGTTGAAATTCACATTATAACGTGAATTCTTTGACCTTACGGATTCCTTCTCGTCGTCGGGCACGACAACATGTTTCCCTTTGTTTGTTTCATTAAAGACAATGTAACTTGCAAAGAACAGGTCACGCTGGGATTACAAGAGAAATTCAACTAAAAGTATTCTTGGAGTGGCTTGACTCACTTTTGTCACCCTTCCATACGCCAACACGATGAACACGCTTTAGTGGCGTATCTGTGCGCATACCAACATAACGGCGCAGATTTCTTTCAGAACTCCGGTCGAGTGATTTACGCGTTTTGGCTTCGCGTATATAGGTTTCATCCTGATTAAGCACCAGCGTGTTACGAGATTTATCCCGTATTCCCTGACGAGCCGATTTAAGCTGCTCCAGATCCTTCGAAATCTTATCGAGGCTCGAAACGACAGTAGCAAATAAATCTGACTGAGTTAAATTTTCTAGTGGCTACCGCTTTATGACCTGTCTGTGCCTTGTTCCTACTTTTAAGTGGCTGTGAAGTGACATCTAGCTTAGCCGCTTGATCCGGTGCCTTAACCTTTCTAATCCTTCCGCGTGACTTTGTAATCTTGGGATATTTACTCACCGTAATTTCATTTGAGTTCATTGTTTGTACAGCGGAGCTAGCAGTGATATTCTTACGTACAACTTCAGCAAATGATCTATTCGCACTAACCTTAGAAGCTTTGTTGCATTGCGAAAAACGAGCATTTTAGACTTTTCTGAAAATGGTATTTTGCTGCCCATTGGCACTCACTACATATTTATTGGAGCCAACGGTGAGTAACATAAATCTTATTGTGCTAGGGATTTATCCCTGAACACTTCTGATGTGCCCATTTCTTGCAAGCATTACACACGATACCATTTAATACTTTTCTGCAACAAGAATTTTTTAGACACTTGTTGGCAATCACGTTCAAGATCACGTTTAGTTTAAACTTGCGTAGGGCTGAAGGTATCAGTATCACAGGGGATAATCGATCAAGCCGAAGCGTATGTCCAGTTTTATTCGGAGGTGTGGTTGAATTGTTCTACAGTTCAATAGTTTAATACGGTATAAGAATATGAAAGATTGTACAAAACGCACTGCTTACTGAGCGGCGGTTGAAAAAAGCAAAGGAAGAAGCGTTTGAGGTTTCACGGCCATATAGCTGGCGACATTCGCGTTTAGGCTGTACCATCAATGGATTTTTGTGGCATTTGGACATGTAGGGCGTCAACCCGGGACAGAGCGACCTTCTGACGAAAGATTTGGCTACAACACAACTAGAAATTGGTGAAGAAACTATCAGAATAGCTGCTGCTTAGAAAGTGAAGGATCTCGCTATCATTATCGCAGGAGATTTTAAGTGGTCTACTCAATGTGCCGAAGCAGCAAACAAATTTGAAGGTCAACGTGGACGTTTGCTCCTTACGATATTTTGATATTCTTGTGGATATCGGATCTATTTCAAGATTATTACAAGAACTTTCATTCTATTTTCAACGGATTTGAACATGGTTACGACTCGTGAATCTGCAAAAGGAGATCATGCAGCACCGACTGCAAGGAAGCCTCAAGAGAATGGGGGCTCCGCTGCTCACTCTGGAGATTCTTGTCTGGTTTGTTCGAAACAGGTCGCCAATAACGCTAAAGCTGTTCAATGTGAAATTTGTTTGATGTGGATACATATTCGATGTGGTTTAATGAAGCCGGAGATGTATCGTTTGCTTCAGAAGAATTCATGGGATATCATTCGCACGATATGTAAGATATGCCTTCCACCGACTGGTTTCAAGCTCGCAAGTACTCAGCTTCAAGTTGACACGGCTTCTGTTATGACATCTGAAGGTACTGTTGGGAGTATTGCAAATAGTGGCTCACCCTAGAAGAAGGATAACCGCCACACATCTTGTGTGTGTCTGCGTGCAATCTGGAGATGTACGCACCTTTGCGGAAGTGGCTTCCTCGTCTTTACTCTGTTCCAAAGACGGAATTAGTTTTGCCAGGGAAACGAACGTTCTTGAGGTCAAAGAGGTCCAGGAACCATCAAAGCTAGATAAAACTATAAAGAAGAAACACCAGAGCTTTACGACTGTTGAAAGTAGACAATCCTGCCTCATTCTTCACAATGCACAGGAGCAAACAGTTGCTTTGGCGATAGACAAGGTTACACAGGAACGCGAGTTCTTAAATTCTGCTCTTGCCGCTTTTTTCGACGAAGGTGGAAAGGGTGTAACGGTACGCGCAGCGTTTCGTCTAAGCCGCAGGCCAGCGCCAGGAGATCGCCCAAGACCGTTAAAGATTGTGTTAGACTCTGTTGAGCAAGTGACCTTACTGCTAAAGAGGGGTTACAGGGTAAAGGGTAGTGAACTTCGACTCCTGCGTGATCTTTCTCCGGAAGAACGTGTGGAGATGCGAAAAGCTACTCAGGAAATTAGCGAGCGCAGAGCCGCAGGTGAAACTAACTTGCGCCTTGTGGATTTTCGGGTTGTGAGGATGAGGCCAAAAGTTCGTTGGCAACCTCTGACAATATGCATTTGGAGGGATCTGGATCTTTAAAAGTGATATATTTTAATGCGAGGAGCTTGAGAAACAAACTGGATGAACTCTTTGATCGGATTAGATGGGACCCTCCAGCGATCATTGCGGTGACGAAAACCTGGCTCTCACCTGAGCGGGATGATCCTGAGCTGGCCCTACTTCGATATAGACTCTTTCGCTCGGATCGAACAGACGCTAAAATCGGTGGTGGGGTTGCCTTATATTTCCAACAACATATTTCCGTCACAGTGTTGGCTCGCTTCCAGCATTCTGCCGGTATGGCTGAGAGTATATGGTGCCGTATAAGGACTGCAGCTTCATTTGCCACGATAGGTGTCGTTTATCTTTCTCCCAATACTCAGGCAGTTACTGTGATATCACAGATATGTCAGTATGGTAGATCCTCAAACCGCTTGATTATGGATGATTTCAATGCTCCTAGTATTGATTGGACTTCGCTAGATGAAGGTTCTGGGTCATTCGAGGGGGACTTATTGGACGCTGTGGTTGATGTGGGCCTCGTGCAGCACGTTTCCCATCCGACCAGAGTAGGCCCTACTGGATGTGAGTCCATTTTGGACTTGGTATTCACTCCCACGCAGTCCGATATTACTCAGCTTCGGACTGAAGCTCCAATAGGCTGCAGTGACCATGCCACCTTAAGTTTTATGTGGAAACGCAACACTGGCTGGGTACCAGATCCAATTCCCAGAAGGAATTTTTGGAAGGCAGACGCATGTAGGTTACGGAATGTTGCTTCATCTCCCGATTGGTCTTTCGATGAAGCAGCTGATGTTAAAGATTGTTGGCTGGTGATCCGTAATAACATTTTGACAGTTATTGAGGTGGCTGTTCCGTTGTCCACACGCCGTCGTAAGGCGAAAGGTCCACCTTGGTTTGATAAGGAGATAAGGAAACTATTGCGGCAACGTCAAAAGCTCTGGTCGATATTCGTAAGTCGGAAAAACGCCACAGACTATGACAATTATCGGCAATCTAGAAACCTTTGTACGGCATTAAATCGCAGGAAACGTATGTTGTACGAGGAGCGATTGGTTGACGAGTCTACTTGTGCACCAAAACGGCTATTCACATACATTCGACGCCGCACAAAGGCGTCGCCATATATTTCTAATTTGATAGATACTAATGGGGTAGACATTACTGAGGATGGTTTGAAAGCTAAAGCCATGGCTAAGCAGTATGCATCCGTGTACTGTCTGGAAGATAGTGATCCTCCTTCTGTCTCTAATCACAGGGAGGTGCTGTCTGATCTTGATGTAGATGAACAGACTGTTAGACACCTGTTGGAACAGTTGGACACACAATTCGCGCCAGGACCAGACGGTATTCATCCGTTGATCTTACGAGCACTATCAGAAGTGTTGTGCGTCCCGCTGGCCAGGTTGTTTACAAAATCTGTAACATTAGGGGTCTTGCCACAAGAATGGAAACAGGCTATTATTAAACCTATGTTAAAGAGTGAGGACCCCAGTAGTTCTGCTAATTACAGACCGGTCACATAGACTTCTGTGATCGGTAAAATTTTAGAGAAGCTGATCGAAAGGAAATTGAAGCAATTTCTTTTGTAGTGTGGGCGTTGGTGTCCACAACGACATGGTTTCACCAAAAATCGCTCATGCGTAAGTAATCTGCTCCTGGAACGAAAAAGTTGGTGTGCTTTGACTGATTCGGGTCAAGAGGTCGATGTCATTTTTATCGACTTTAGTAAGGCGTTTGACCGCGTGCCCCACCGCCGATTACACGTCAAGCTGGAGGGTTTGGGTATTCAGGGTTGTCTACTTAAATGGATCGAAGCATTCATCTCAGGGCGGTCTAACCGTGTCGAGGTGAATGGAGTTCTGTCTTCAGAGATGATAGCAGGCTCAGGAGTGCCGCAGGGATCTGTCCTTGGCCCCTTGTTATTCAAAGTTTTCGTGAATGATATTCCGGACGCAGTAGCGATCGATTATCTTTTATTCGCGGATGATCTGAAACTGTGGGCCTCTGTCAGTTCCTGCGATGGCCACAAGCAACTGCAACAAGCAGTCGATGACTTAGTCAGTTGGACACATCGCTGGTCACTGCCTATCAATGAGGACAAGACAGTGGTCATGCGCATAAACTCCGATGACACTGGTGGTGAATACTTTATTAAAGGTTAGCCTATTAGAGCGGTGACGGTCGAAAAAGACTTAGGGATTCTGGTTATGGATTCCTTGAAGCCGAAGGCTGACACTTGTCGGAGAATAGGCAGCGCTACCAGGATGCTCTGGGCGATTCGGCGTTCCTTTGCGTCCATTACCCCGCAAATGTTCCAGACACTTTTCTCTGTGTACATTCGTCCTCTGTTGAAAAATGGGCTACCTGTTGCATTTCCTCAGTCCAAAGGCGAATGCGACTCCTTGGAGAGGGTACAAAGGAGGGGAACTAAGATGGTTTGTGGAATGCGCCAACTAACGTACGAGGATAGGAGGAACTTGCTGAAACTCTACCCCCGAGAGCTTCGAAGGGAAAGATATGACCTGCTCCTGACACGCCGTATTCTTCTCGGTCAATATGGAGACGAGTTCCTTCAGTACTTCCGATTAGTAGGTGAGTCGAGGACTCGTGGACATGACTTTAAGTTGCAGAAGCTTAGAAGGCTGAAGCTGAGTAATGCGAGCACGCTATCCACGCGGGTGGTGAACACTTGGAACTCTCTACCGAAAGAGCTTTTGTCTCTACCATCTGAACAGCTATTCAAAAGCGCGTTGAATCAGCATTTGTTGAGACAGATGGACTTGATCCCCCGAGTGATATAGTGGTGTTCCTCTACTCTCAGGGTTTGCCTTGTCAACAGGAGTCACCCATGTCTATTACTGTGATGAACTCAAACGGGATTTTATCCCTTCTGCTTTCGATTCAGAAGAAGAAGAAACGGGAAAATGTTTAAAAATTCCGCTTAATAAGGTCATTCTACAATTTATTTATTTTGTACACATTGATAACCTGATCATGTTTTGCATGCCTTGGTTTACCAAGAATATAGTATAGAATATAGAATAGTATTATTATTATTATCAATATTATTTTTAGAGTTGATATCGGCTTCGTCGTCAGAAGATATAATGTGTACAAAATGAAGGGAAAAAATTAAAAACGGGATCACCAGTTTGTAGCGGGTAAGCCGAGCGTTATGTAAATAAGAATTATTAGCAGTCATGTGAATTATTTTAAGTATCAACAACAGAGTTACGGAATCCTTGTGTGGTCCATTCGGATTATTGCTAACAATATATTTGACCCGTGTTATTTCTTTACTGGGATAATTGCTCGTCGTAGATGAAACAAGCAGTGAATAACCGGAAAGAGCAGAAATGTGCTGGGTCAGTAATCTGAAAACAAGTAAATAGTGGTTCGGCACCACGTAAGTTATCACACGTTCACGCTGTATGGAGCGCAAGTGTGTGTTTAGTTGATTTAAACAAAACGACACACGGCATCATGACGAAGAAAATTTATGGAAATAAACTTACTTTTGGAATTAATAAGGAATTATTTCAAATGAGAATAACTGCTACAAGCCCCCTGGTGGCGCGCGTCAATTCGCAAGGCTATTGGATGTCGTGACCGTAGCTGAAGGGCTTACATATCCGCTGGAAATCACTGATCTAGACTGCAGTACACACAGACCAGAAATTCAGCTGTTGCGCTGCAAAGGAAAGATAAAAGTGACTTTGAATCCAGACATGCCAAAAAGCAAAAATTAACTTGAAAGCATTTTATGGTTATGTTTGGTCCAAGCGATCTTTAAGAGAAGAAATAGTTACGTTAGTGCTGGATGATGGCAACACGGCTTTGACTGCACCGGAAAAAGCCGATGCGTTGCATTCATTCTTCTGCAGTGTTTATGGGCGCAATTGAAGTAACTATTTAGAAACTCACGAGTGCAGTGCACCTTATTTTAGCTTGGTGGAGGTTAATCAAAAAAAGGTTACCACAGTTCTGTCGCAGCTGGAAAAAACTAAGTCGGCTGGCCCCGACGTTATACATCCGGCTATTCTTCAATCGTTAGCGAAAATAGTTAACCTTGCAATCAGAAATATTTTTGAAGCTTTCTTACTTCAATGTATACTCCTGGATGATTGGAAACGAGCGGCAGTAGAAGCCATATACAAAAGGGTTCCATTTCGGACGTACGTGGCAGCCTGTCTGATTTCGCGCTGCTTTCCGTTTGCTGATGATGTTAAGATCCTAGGAACCGACAGTAGATATACGCTTATCTGTGATTCAGAAAAAGTTATCAAGTGGACCAAGACCTGGGACTTGCCACTTAACTTAGGGAAGAGCTGTGTTCTGACGAATGATTTCGCTACAACCCGACTAGAAGTCAACGAAGGAACTATCAGAATAGCTGCTGCTCAGAAAGTGAAGGATCTCGGTATTATGATAACGGGCGATTTTAAATGAGCTACTCAATGTGCCGAAGCTGCAAACAAGGCTCGCATAGAATTGTTCAGACTTCGCACAGCGTTATCTTGCAGAAAACCTTCAATCTTCATTTCCTTATGCAAGTTAATCGTGCGGCCTTACTTAAGATACTGCCTTCAATCCTGGGCACCGTACTTAAAAAAAATATTGCATGTCTCGAAAGTATCCAGTTCCTCGCGACTAGGATGGTTGAGTGTCAGGCAAGAAAAACCTATGAGGAAAGACTCCAGGACCTCGGTTTGTTCTCACTAAAAAGACAGCGGCCGCGAGGTGACCTAATAAAAACCTTCAAGATTCTTAAGGGTCTTACGGGTTATAATGTTACTGAAATCCCTAAACATGACCCTAAATCAGCTACAAGGGAAATTCTATGAAACTTCTTGAGGGTAGGCTCAGGTCGCTGGCACGTGAGCACTGTGTCAGCAACCGTGTGGTCAACGTCAGGAACAAGCTCTTGGATATATAGTAAGCCACTAAAAAGTGTTGAGCTTTGAAAGGGAATTAGACGGTAAATGGTCTATCATATTTCCGCACATTGTCTAATAAAAACAAAAAACGTGTTTTTTTTACATTTTTTATCTTATCCGTCTAGACCTAGGCAACCTGACAGATAATTAGCCAACAGACAGTTTATGACTCCTTCACTTTGCCTCGATTAGGCTAGTGATTCCATACATCTAACATTGTTCACGGATATTATTGCATAGTTTTCTGAATAGCTGACCTCTCACCTTGTTGGTGAAAAGAAACCCTACCTTTCTTTCCAGATATCCGGATAGAATAACGTGTGAAAAATACGAACTGTATACTCTATATCGAAGTGCCGGTTGCTCAACCGCATACCGTCGAGGAAAATATAGGCGCGTGATTGGCTTTCAGCCACCTTCAGCCCTGTGCAACTTGAACCCCAATATGTACAATCATTATTAAATTTTTAAGGTCACTTGTGCAGGTCAATTTTTACGTTCGTTTAAATAATAAAGGTAAACGGCCATCAATCATTTTTTACAGAAATTCATTATGCGAGCTGTAGTCAATATTTGTAGGAAACTGTTCAAAAATATTCATTAATAACGAGACTTCATTCAGATCAAGTTTCAAAACGATAGAATAAGAAGAGTGCGATACGATGAGAGGAAAAATGAGATAAAGCTAGCAGCAAAAGGCATACGGGGTGGTCTACTTGCTTGGATAAAGGCCTTCCTTATAGGTAGGACATTCAAAGTTCAAGTAGAAGCTACGCTTTCGAATCGAACTGACGTAATCAGTAGTGTACCCCAAGGGTCGGTACTCGGTCCCCTTCTATTCCTGAATTTCATCGATGACTTTTGCTCTGCAATGGAGCGCCCATGCTTCATTTTCGTCGATGATGTGAAATCAATCGGATCAACGAATGAAGATACCTTGATGCACAATCTTTAGCGGGTCATAAACTGGTCATAACAGTGGAACCTTCCACTGAACCTTCTTTTTCTTCTTCTGAATAGACGGCAGGAGGACTACAGTCCGTGAAAGCCGCTTCACCTCCCGGGTCTCTGCTATCTCAGCGTAGAATCCTCACGAGGAGTTACTGAGCTGAAAGAGTAGGCGAATCGCGCAGGATAGCGGGAAGTTCACCGTCAAATATGCGTTTAAACTGCTCTTCTGTGACTGCCCCGATTGCATCAGCGAAGAGTGCATTCCAAATATTGACCACTTTGGTCGACAGAGTAAACGATGGCTTCAGGTGTTCCGTTTGGCGCTTCTGCAACTTTAGCTAATGACCTCTAGTTCTGGAGTCCGCGGATACCGACAAGAATTGTTGAAGTTCCGTTCCGTAATATCCAAGCAGGATTCTCCGCGTGACCAGCAAATCATATCGCTTTCTTCGATTTTCCAGTGGGAAAAGTTTGAGTTCCCGCAATCGGTCGTCATAGGGAATACTGAACATACCCCTCACGCACTTGGTAGCCCTCCTCTGGACTTTCTCCAGTCGATCCTTCTCACCTTTGGTTAACGGATAGTTCACCGGAAGCCCAAATTCTAATATTGGTCTGACGTGAGAGCTATACAAAACTTGAAATCTTTGGGATTTATCTCTAAGAAGGATCGTCTCAATGCCAACCACATGCGGCTGGCATAACCGAACTTTCTGGCAGTATCCTCCGCAGTTTTGAGGGATTAAGTTACCATCACCACCAAACCTCGCTCTACATCAACTATCCTGAGACCATGGCCCTTCAAATGATATGCATGTAGCATGTTGTTGCTCCCGATGTGCATGATAGCACACTCCTTTTCATTAATCGGTAGCATCCATCCGTCAGTCCAATTCCGAAGTTCATTCAAATCATTTGCAAGTGGGAAGCGTCAGCGGCAGTCGTGAGAGAAGCCCACACCTTCAGATCATCTGCAAATAAGAGACAACCACTGTTTAGAATACCGGGAAGGTCACTCACATAGATTTTGAACAAAGTTGGCCCCAGAACGGATCCTTGTGGTACACCAGAAGTGGGGATAAAGGATGCAGATCTGGCCCCGTTGACTTCAACGAGGCTTCGCCTTCCGAAGAAAACATCCCCAATCCAAGCAAGCAAAGAAGCCTCTATACCAGACATTCTTGGTTTCCAAAAAAGCCTCCGATGTGGAACACCGTCGAATGCTTTACTGAAGTCGATGAAGACTACATCAACAGGCACACTAGCGTCAAGGCTTCTGCACCAATGTTCTCGGGTGGTCAGTAGATTGGAGATACATGAGCGGCCTTCCGTGAAGCCGTGTTGGGCATTTGAGCATTGTTGGGTCTTGCGCAAATACTGTTCTATCTTATCATTCACAATCCGTTCCAGCAATTTGCCTACGACAAACGTAAGTGTAACAGGACGGTAATTTACAGGATCTGATAAACTCCCACCTTTGAACATCGGTGTTACTATACCCATTTTCCAATCCTCTAGTAGACGTCCCGAATTGATTTAAATTTGGAATATAGCGGCTAAAGGTGAACTGATGATTCTCGATGAAGGTTTTAATACGGCAGGGTGAATACCATCAGGACCTGGAGATATCTGTACCTTTAGATGTTCGATGAGGATTGGCACCATGTCAGCCGTGATCTCAAAATTAGCCATTACGTCCGTCGGCGATATTTGTTTGCATGATATGGTAGGCTCTATTGCGTAAACTGATTGGTATTGCGATGCAAACACCTCAGCTTTCTTAGAGTCAGTCTCTATAACCTTCCGTTCCAAATTTTTGAGAGATGGTACGCGGTTCGATGATTTGACCCGTCGCCAAATGTACGCAAATAATCGTTTAGGATTATATTTTGAAGAATTTGCTAATTGAAGCTTGAATCGACTTCTTTTATCCTTCTTCAATTTAGAGCAGAGATTCCGTACAGCCTGATACTCTTCGTAATGGGCTTCCGATCGTCTTGTTCTGAATTTAATCCAAAGGCGCTTTCTTTGCCGCAGGCAGGTACGAAGTTCTTTATCAAACAAAGGAGTGCCATGGGAGCCGGGACGATCTCTAGTTGATGAAGCAACATCCTCTAAGCGACGGATATCATTCAGAAATCATTTCCAACAGTCATCAACAGTGGAATCAACGGGTAACGTCCAGTCAATTAAGGCTGCTTGTTCGATCAACAATTTGAAGTCCATGTTCCAGAAGTTTCTCCGTGGAAGCCGCGACGGCTGTGCCGGTTTACCCCGAGTCCATTTGAACCGAATAGCACAATGGTCGCTTGTATCGATGGGCTGTTTCACGGATAAGTCAACCACATCTGACACTGTGGGTGACAAGACCAGATCAAGAGTAGACGGAGTCTGGCCATGTCCATAGCGAGTAGGAACGAGAACGTGCTGCACAAGGTTCAAATCCAGAATCAGATTTACAAACTCCCGTTGGTACTCATCCCCATTTGTAACTTGGTCCAACCAGTTGATATCCGGAGCATTCAGGTCACCGAGTATCACGTAATCGTTCCTAGTCCCATGGCAGCGGAGCTGGTCAAATTATGCCATGATACGTGCGCAGGGTGAACGGTAGATGACACCGATTATTGCTGATCCATTACTGGACTTGATATGACACCAAATGCTTTCAGCAAAACCACCATCATCTCGGAAACGATCAACAACCTCCACGGATAAATGTTCTTTGACGTATATCGCCACCCCACTACCATGTCCAGATCCAATTCGATTACTTCTGAGTAGGCGGTAATTCGGAATAAATAGCTCTGCATCAGTAATGTCGAGTGTCAGCCAGGTTTCCGTTATTCCAACGATATCTGGCTGTTATGCAAAGACATGATGACTAACTTCGTCAAATTTGTCCCTCAAACTCCGCGCGTTGAAACAGAGCACTTTGAAATACTTTAATGGAGAGCAGTTGGATGCTCGATCAGTATGGGCCTCCAGCAAACTTTGGATGGCCTCTTTACTATGCGAAAATCCACAATACGGAGGTCCTTCTCACCCTCCGATAATCTTTTCCAAAGCTCAATCGTAGCAGTCTTCATCTTGATTCCATCGTCAGGCGACAAATCTCGTAATAGTTTATACGGTAGACCCTCCAGTCGATGAACGCGCTCTGGGATCTTTTAGGCCTTATCGTCGGAAGCCAGTACTGTTTTCAGAACCCTAGGCAATTGACACTCCAGATTTCTGCGTCCAAGTCGGAACGCTGATACAATTGTGATACCACCCTCCCTTTGGTCAACCATTTTCCCGAAAACTGATTGAAGAAACTGGCTATCCTGTTCAATTCTGGTAGCAGATGTTTCTTTATCTGGTTCCGGTGCATTCACAATAATGAGGCAGCATTTGCGTGCGTCCGGTGAACTGTCAGCTTTGCTGCTCGGAAATGAGATCTTACTCTACTTCACCACATTCCTAGAAAATTGTTGTGGTAATCGGCATTCCAATTTGTCGACTCTGTTCGAAATATTGGACCAGATTGCAGTATTGGCATCTGTATTTATGGCGGCTACAGAGGCATATGTGGCGCTAGCATTTAGGTGTAATTCATTAGACGTGACCACATGTTCCGCAATATTTGAAGAGGCAGATTCCACTTGCACGTTCGATGGCAGTGCAACAATTTTATTTTTTCTAGTTTTCGATCGGCGTTCTGATGACACAGCTTTGCTCTTTTTCGGTGTGCTACCGAGTGGAGGCGCTTTGATATCATCCGGAACACTTGTGCCTTGTAAATCATTAACCAGCATGGAGCCACTTATATGTAGATCTTCCTTATTTGGCAAACGACAGGACTGCAAGGCTTCCAGACGGAAGATGCACGCTTCACAGATGAAATAAAGGTACGACTCATGGTAGGTCCTCAACGCCTGATAAGTGGTGTCCTTCAATTCACAGCATTGGTGTGAATCCAGCAGCTGCATATTGAACATTGCATGGCTTCGGATGGGAAAATAACTTTCTTGGCGCACTTGAAGCACGGCAAAGAAATCATTGTAACATAGCCTGCAGTGAATCGTTATTGAAGCAGCAGATTGCGAAAACGATTTACCAGGTTTCACGGTGAATACCTTTCAGTAAATTTCCAGACACGTATATGGTTGCTAATGAAAATTTCAATTGAATCAGAGAAGAAATCTGATTCGATAAGATTTGTATTGAAAGATACTTGGAACCTCAGAAATTCACTCAACGCGCGACCTTGAGTAGTTTATAAGAGCCAACTGTTGTCATCGCTTGTTGATAAAATTTCAGTACAGGTTTAGGGTAATTCTCTCACTGTTGACGCCACACAGCGTGTTAAGGATTCGAAAGTACTAGTTAGGACTGACTTCAAATGAGAGGACCAATGCGCCGCTGCAGCTCAACGTGCTCGCAAAGTTCTCTTTCGGCTGAGATCCGTGTTACCCAGTAGAACACCCGATGTATTCCAGCCCCTTCACAAGGCACAATTTATAATAGTGTCCAGGCGTGGTGCCCTTACTACAAGAAGGATATCGTTTGACTCGGAAGCGTACAGCGACTCGCATGATTGAGGGTCAGCGAAGTCCCTAGATCTTTTCTCACTTACGCACCGTCGTTTGAGAGGTGACTTAATTGAAACCTCCAAGATGTTAAAGGGGTTGATCGACGTTATAATGAACGACATTTTTGCCTTATGCCACGAGCTGGGCACTCGCGGACATTCACTTAAACTTGCTAAGGAGCGATGTAGACTAGACTCCCGCAAAAACGTTTTCAGCCTCAGGGTGGTAAATTTCTAGAACTGGCTTCCAGAAGAACTTATATCCTGCAGTTCTGTCGCGAGTTTTATGCAGACGTTGAACTGCATCTGGAGTTAGCTTTTTTCCAAAATTCTCCCCCTAATTTCTATGCAAAATTAGGTAGTTTCTCCATTTTTAGCGTTGTCTGATAAATAAAGTAAATGCTAGAGTTATGTTTCTTAAATCCACAAAACTTCAGCTGACCGTAATGGTGAAGAGAAATTTATTTTCATTTTTCCAGCATTATTCATAACGAGGTGCTTCCTAAATACAACGCGGCTAATCCCTTGGCGTCGCGATCGTCTTGGATATCCATATTACATTAAGAAATAACGCTTTGGCAGTGGTGTTTGCTTCTTTGCAGCTTTCTACCGAAAAAAATCCTGGACGCTTGATTGGCTCGTTAGCCACTTACTGTCCTGTGCAACTGAACTGAACTGAAGAAAATAAAGCAAAAGATTATATAGTTATGCCGTAAAAAATGTTTGAACAGCATCAATATAATGGTTGAAATTGTTTTAAATATATCTGTGGGTATTTCAAAATAGGAACAGAAGGAACGGGCTCTGATGGGTTTAGGTTTATTTGGCACCGGGCAGAGCTACCGCACTTGAGTAAAAGGATAAACTTCCAGAACTTTCAGGGCACTGAAGGCAAGATGAGTTTGCCGATTGCATTGAATACGTTACGCTAAGGGACATGCTGATTTCAGACGTCGCTGGTTAAATCTTGGAGTCGGTAAAACTACCCGTTCTTAGGTAGATTAACTGGAAAAGGATGAAACATTCACTTCACCAACAAGGCGAGAATTTTTCCGAAAACATTCTGCAAAAAACAGTGAAGCACAGCTATGAAAAGATAATCAACCGAACAATAATGCACATTTTTGAATCCATAATCGTAGAATTAGTTTTGGATGATTACAAATTTTGTATGGTAAAGGGGGGCAATAAGATACTAAATGAGGTAAAAAAAAGTATAGGCAAAAGTGATACAAGTCACGTGCATTGATGAGATGTGCCTAGAACTTGGGCAACCTTACACTACACCAGATTGAACGCACACGGCTTCAGATGTCATTGTTCCGGAGGATGTAGTTCAAGTTCAATTTCGAGTTCTACAGGGCTGAAGGCGGATAAAAGTCAATCACGCGCCTGGATTTCCTTCGACGGTATGCGGTTTAAATCCCGGCAATTCTTATTTGAATATACAGTTCGTAAGTTTCACAAATTCTTGATTCCACATATCTGAAAGAAATGTAGGTGATCTATTCCTCAGTGCAGTGAAAGGTTTTGATATAGGGTAGACTATTTAGCGTCTATTTCCTTTTTAAATTCTGACACGTTGAGGAGGTTTATTAAACCATCTACGAGCTTATTCCAGTGGTTGAACACACGGTTGCTAAAAAAGGATCACGCACAAGAAGCATGAGTTTACAATTAAGTAGCTTCATTGAATTACCTCTTGCATGTGTTTTCCGGGCAAATTATAGTAATAATATCACCAGTGAGACCCTTTACAATCTCAAAGACTTCTATTAGATCGCCTCGCAGCCACCGTCTATTTAGTGAGACTAGATCTATGTCCTTGATTCTTGGCTCATATGTTTTATCTGACAGACCCTCTATCACCCTAGTCACATGGCAGTGGACCCATTGGATACATGCGATATTTTTTTTCAAGTACGGTGCACAGGGTTGCACACAGTATAACAATTCGCATACCTCGTATAGAGGAGTGAATATAGAAGTTTTCGGCATGACAACGCTGAGTGCAGTCTGAAAAATTCTCTTCGAGCCTTGTTTGCTGCTTCGGCACATTGAATAGATCTCTGATAATAATAGCGAGATCCTTCACTTTCTGAGCAGCAGCTATTCTGATAGTTCCTTCGCCGATTTCTGGTTGTGTTGTTGCCAAAGGTCGCTCTGTTCCGGGTGGAAGCCGTACATGTCCAAACGCCACAAAAATCCATTGATGGTGCAGCCTAAACGCGAATGTCGCCAGCTATATGGCCGTAGAACCTCGAACGCTTATTCTTTTGCTTTTTCGACCCGCCACTCAATAAACAGTGCGTTTTGTACAATCTTTCATATTCTCATACCGGATTAAACTATTGAACTGTAGAACAATTCAAGCACACCTCCGAATAAAACTGGGCATGCGCCTCGGCTTGGTCGATTATCCCGTGATACTGATACCTTTAGCCCTACGCAAATTCGAACTGAACGCGAACGTGACCGTGAATGCCAACAAGTGTCTAAAAAATTGTTGTTGCAGAAAAGTATTAAATGGTATCGAGTGCAATGCTTGCAAGAGTTGGGCACATTAGAAGTGTGCAGGGATAAATCCCTAGCACGATAAGCTTTATGTTACTCACCGTTGGCTCAAATGGATATGTAGTGAGTGCCAATGGGCAGCTGAAAAGCATTTTCAGAAAATTCTAAAAATGTTCGTTCTCTGCAATGCAACAAAGCTTCTAAGGTTAGTGCGAATAGATCATTTGCTGAAAATGTACGTAAGAATATCAGTGCTAGCCTCGCGATACAAACAATGAATTCAAATGAAATTACGGTGAATAAATATCCCAAGATTGCAAAGTCACGCAAAATTATTAAAAAGGTGGAGGCACTGGATCAAGCGGCTAAGCTAGATGTCACTTCACAGACTCCGTCTTCGAAGCCACGTACAAGTAGGAACAAGGCACAGACAGGTCGTAAAGAGGTGGACACTAGAAAATCTGACTCTCAGTCAAATTTAATTGCTACTGTCGTTTCGAGTCTCGCTAAGTTTTCCAAGGATCTGGAATTCGGGATAAATCTCGTAACATTCTGGTGCCTAATCAGGATGAAACCTATGTACGCGAAGCCAAAACGTGTAAGTCACTCGAACGGAGTTGTATAATAAATTTGCTCCGTAAGGTTAGTATGCGCCCAGATACGCCACTGAAGCAGTTCATCGTGTTGGCGTGTGAAGGGGTGCCGAAGCGAGTCAAGCCACTCTCCAAAACCACTTTTAGTTGAATTTCTTTTGCAGTCTGAGCGTGACCAGTTCTTTGCAAGTTACATTGTTTTAAATAAAACTAATAAAGGCAAACATGTTGTCGTGCCCGACGATAAGAAGGAATTCGAAAGGTCAAAGAATTCACGTTATGATGTAAATTATAACCGATTGCGCTGTTCTTCAGAAAAGGATGGCCCTTTGTCAAGTATGGAAATCACGGACGGATCTGTGGATGAAAACGATAATTACCGTATTGTCCCTGAAATTCCGCAGCTCGTGATTAGCGACTTTCCAGGTACGTCAGGACTTCATGCCGCGCCAGGCGAATCGACTCTCTTAGGCAGCACACCAAAAAACGTGCTGACTTCTCGGGTATTACGACCAAGGATCAACCTGGACTAAGTGTGAATATATCGCGAGACACCCTCGCCAGAGTTATATACGGAAACTCATGTAGTATCCGAAATAAGTGCTCTGAACTTTCCATCCTAGCGCATGAGTTACGACCGCATGTAATAGGACTGTCCGAAACCTAGCTATCTGAAACTGATCATATTCCTGACTCCATTTGTAGTAATTATTCTGTGGTCAGATGTGATAGACCAGGTACTTACTTACTTCACTTTTGTACAGCTGGCTCCACGGGTGGATTAGCCGGCTTCATTGATGTCTCGGATCGCACCAGCCCATGCACGTCGATCGGAGGCGAGATCGTTGCAGATCGTGATTCAGTCTCGTTCCCACCTGCGAACTTTGTAGACGGTACGCAGACCAAGCGTGTCTACATCCTCTTTCACAGTTGACAGCCAGGTTTTCACTTAACCACCTTGCCGCCGACGCCAGGTGCGAACGGGTTTGGGGTCGAGGACGAGTTTTGGAAGTGCTGTGTCTGTCTTTCGGAGGACGTGGCCAAACCATTGCAGCCTTCGCCGTTGTATGTGAGCGGAAAGTGGAGATAGTCCGCTGCAACGCTCTCGTACGGCTGCGTTAGATACTCGGTCAGTATATCGGATGCCCAAGATTACCCTAAGGCACCAATGGTCGAACACTTCTAATGTGCGTACATCCTGTGACCTTAAAGGCCATGTCTCGCATCCATAAAGCAGTACAGGGCGGATCGCTGCTTGATAAACACGCGTCTTAGTTTTTAGGCTGATCCCGGGCTTGCGCCAAAGGGTGCCTTTCAACTGCAAAAACGCATTACGAGCACGATCGACCCTTAACTTCACTTCATCTTTCGCCTGACCATTGGGCAATATACTTGAGCCGAGGTATTTGAAGACTGGAACGTATTCAATCGGACAACCCTGGACGCGAAGTGGCTGGATGCCTGGTGTGTCGGTATAAAAATGCCTTGGTTTTAGCCGCGTTTATCTCAAGACCGACTTTCGCGGCAGTGGCACTAATGCGGTCTAAAACGCTTCGCAGCATTTCTGTATTGTCGCCCAGAACGACTATATCGTCAGCGTAGTCAAGGTCAAAAATCCATAGATTCGTTGAAATTTGCACCCTTTGATAGTCTGTTAACGCCTGGTTCATTATCCAGTCTACGACATAGTAACTCATAACCGGCAATAGCGGGCAACCTTGCCTGACTCCTATGTGCAAGTTAAATTCACGCTATTCTTCACCATAGACACGGACCCGTGACCTTGTAGAGCTGTAGTAGGCTCTGATCAGGTTGACGAGCTTTAATGGAACCCCATCCGATAGCATGATGTCCCATAAACAACCACGGTCTACGGAGTAAAAGGCGGCGCGGAATTCAATAAAGCAAGCTGTCGTTTGCTGTTCATACCGTGCACGGTGCTCGAGGATCCTGCGTAAAGTAAATATTTGATCTACGCAACCCTTCCCATAGCGAAATCCACCTTGGTTAACTCTGGTGCGCAGATATCTTTCGGCGGAGAACCGATTAGGCAAGAGCGTTGCAAACACTTTAGCAGCGGTGTCGATTAGACTTATTCCGCGGTAATTTGAGCACACAGATTTATCTCCACGTTTCGGCAGTCGTAGAATGATAGACATTCCCCAGTCTGATGGGAAAACTTTCGTCTCCCCGATCAAACAAAATAGCAGATGTAGCGAGATAATAATACGTCGGCACAGGCTCTAATAAGTTCAACAGAAATTCCGTCCTCACCTGGCGATTTACCATTCTGCATTCGTCGTGAAACACTTGATATCCCGTATTCTGATGGTGCCTCGCAGTTGACCGGGTATTCACAGCTATTTATCGGAGAAGTGAATACTGCATTGATAGATGACGGGCGGTTCAGTAGCTGACTGAAGTGCCCAACCCACCTATCTATCTTTTGAAGAAGGTCAAATATTATCTGTCCTGACGAATCTCGAAGATTCGTACAAAAACCACAGCTTTCAGATGTTCTGCGAATCAGGCGAAACAGTCGTCCAAAGTCTCATATACTTGCTGCGGCTTCCATTTCGGACGCGGTTTCCGCCCAATATAGCTGACGATCCTTGCGTGCTGATCGTGTAGCAGCTCTCCTAAGGAGGCGATAATCAGATGCATCATGCATTGGGGCGTCTCCTTTCCGGGCAGAGAGCTCGATGGTGTTCAGAGAAATCCAATCTCGTCGGCGACGAGAAGCGGTGCCTAGTATTTTAAGTGCTGCAGTCTGAGTAGCGGTCTTCAGACTGGACCACTGTTGTTCGACTGATGCGTCAATCCAATCCAACCGCTCAGCGATATCGTCAATGAGCATCTTACGTTGGGCCGGGTTTTCTAATGCTTCCAAGTTTAAGCGCTTCCTAGAAGTTTTCCTTTGGTGGTTTAGCAGGCGAAGTTGCAGCTTTGCGCGAACAAGTGTGTGATCGGTGCCTGTGCGTTCCCTGTTTCAGCTCCACGATAGGACCTACAGTCAAGCACAGAAGTCATCTAACGTGCGCGAATTAGAACATAATCGATCTGCTTCGCCGTTCTACCATCGTTCGAGTACCATGTGACCAAGTGTTTTTTATGGTGCTGGAATTCAGTGTTACAGACGCATAGGTGATTGTAGGCCGCAAACTCGATCAGTCCATCGCTATTCGCGCAGCGCTGCCCTGGGCCAAATTTTCCCAGGATTCGGTTTGTTGCGAAATCTGCTGATCATGTACCACACCAGCTACAACCAGTACGTCGTTTCCAGCAACTCTATCGACTACGAATTGGAGTTGGTTATAAAAATCGTTTTTTGTAGTTTGGTCGGCTGATAGGGTTGGGGCATACACCAAAACGACTGTTATATTCAAAGGGTGACCCCTCAGCCGGACCACTGCGATTTTCGGGGATACAGGCATTCATGACATAAGTGCTTGTTCAGCATGGTCGCTGAGCGCTATCGCTACTCCATGCTGACAAGATCTATCTTCGGGCCCACTATGAAAAAGCCAATAAGTACGATCGATTTGGATCTGTGTCCGAGAAGGCGGACATCGGAGAGACAAGAAACATCTACTCGGTAGTTCAATAAAGAGCGCATCGTGATTGCTTGACTACCAACATTTAGCAGTGTCCGTACGTTCCATCATCCCAGATAAAATTTCTTACGGATATCTATGGCCCCGGCTAGCTTACTTTTCACGCTAGCCGCTGTGACAGCCATGGGCGCGTCGCGTCTCGGGAACGCCGTAGCAGAGAGCTGAGATATACGTTGAGACATCATCATGAAGTTTCTTGGGGATAGTGTACAAGTTATGTCCCCAGCACCACTTGGTGTTTGTTAGAGTACACCTCTCTAGCCTTTGCACAGCCAAGTACAACCTACAAGGCAGCAGGGAGTTGACAGAAAAACGCGCTGTGCGCCGGTTATCAACCTACGGGACTTTTCTCCGGATTTTTCCTCGGGGTTTTCTCCCGAAGCCTTTCCCGCAATCGAGTGACCCACAAGGCAGTAGGGGTTTGGAGTCAGGGTTTTACTTCCACTAGATGGATTGCCAGTAGCTGACGAGCTGACGAGTTTTAAGGCGCCAGTCACCCGCCTTCGCCCCTTCTTCTGTTATTCTAGACCACACATTGATTGCATCGGAAAAAAGAGCACTGAACAGTTGTGATAAACTAAAATCACTTAGCAGGTTATTTAAATCACAATCCATAAACTCAACCAGCAAAGAAGCGTGTATTATTCAGGATCGAACTTATAATTCGGCAGAAATAAGAATTACAGACCCTATTACTATCTGCGAAGAATTTCTTAAATATTTCAATACTACTTACAATACTCTCATCTATGAAGATATGACTATAACATTTCGGTAACCTAGTGTATTAAACACTATATGCATAAATCTGAATGATAATAATGAAGTCTGCAAGCAAACTACGTTCAGTCTCAAGCCAGACATAACAAGCATTCCAACCGCCATTTGCAGAAAGGGTGGTGACGATTTCGAACTTCTTCTACTGAACTTATTTAACACTTCAATCGAATTTGGAATCTTCTTTTTGAATAGAAACACTCTGTCGTTACACCCAGACATAAATCTGGCCCGAAGCACACGGTATCAAATTATCGCCCAATCAACCACACAGCAATAATATCTAGATTACTTAAAAAATAATAAAAGAAGCTATCTTAAATCACTTATCTCCAAGTTTCTTCTCTGAAGCTCAACATGGCTTCCTAAATAAAAGATCATGCATAAAATGTCAGCTTGAATAATTTGGCTATATTACTTCAATATTTTTCGTATCATTTTTCCCCTCACCCAAATTTTTTTTCCATACAATAACTGCTTATATGGCATTGGTGGTAATCTTCTTTCCTAGTTAACTTCTTTTCTTACTGATCGCACTTACTCTGTTGAAGTTTTTGGCCGTAGATCACGCAGCCTACCTATTCCCAGTGGGGTGATTCAAGGTAGCGTATTAGGCCCCTTACTATTTCTTATATATAAATGACATACATAACGTCATTTCGCATATCAAACTGTTCTAATTCGCTGATGACATGAAAGTTGTCATCACTTTCCCAGCTAATCAAGCGCAAACTTATATATTCCGACTAAACAATGATTTAGCTGCACTTGCAGATTAGGCAAAAAATAATGGTCTAACGTTCTCAACAGCAAAATCTAATTTTATGCCTATAAGATGCACGATACAAAATAGCTCAATCCTTCTAAACAATAACGCAATTCAAATGATTGACAGCACACTTGATTCAGAATTTCGATATTCTTCATCACTCACTTTCAACGAACAGATACGCTATCTTATTACTAAAGCCAGACAAAGTATGAATATTATGCACAGATCTATAATTCAGCCTCATTGTAAACTAGGAATTTATAAATTATTCACCATTCCTATCTTTGATTATTTTAACATAATATATACTAATATAAATAAAACCGATAGCATAGTTTCAGAAAAGATACAACGTTCTTTCTCAAAATCAATAATCGGCTATACCAACAAGCAGTGATATAGAGAAAGATGTATACAACTAAAACTCGATCTTCTATGGTTTCGCAGACTTAGGCATAACCTCATCTTATTTTTTAAAATACTGTCATCGGGTAATATGGAAATACGTTCGAATATTTATATACGGCACGATTTTAAATATAAATTGAGAAACAGTGAAAAAACTATTAAGTTACCAAGGTTTCGAACTTAAGTAAGGAGAAGTTTCTTCTTGACTAAATATGCTTAACTGTGGAATCTTCTTCCAAAATATATAAGACTCAGTTCCTCTTTGAATGAATTCAAATCATATCTAGCTTTTTTTCTTACCATTGAAAAAATTCGCAATCTTCTCAATTCAAATGTTCTATCTGATGATTTATATAATAATGGCATTCCGGGTTATTGATAATAAATAAACGTTCATAACGTTTGAAACAACATCCTCTCGCTTCCGAGTTTTTTTTTCTCCACAGCGAAATTCTTAATCCGCACAAAAATGAAACTGGCCCCCAGACCTCAAACTAGTGGAATAAACCACCTTCGCCTAGCGGACAAGAAAACGGCTCATGGTCAGGAAAGATCAATCTATTTACAACAATCAAAATGAAAAAGCTTAGAAAATCAACAATGGAGATTCTTCGCGCATCTTCGATGGACCTTATCCATTGATCATCAGTGTTGCCGAAAACATTCTTGACCTCTCCGTGCAATAGCTGTGTTTTCGTACTATATTAGATCACGAACCGATTACCTGGAAACAAATTTATATTTATTGGAAGTTGAATTCCGCTGAAACAAATGACCTTGAACAAATTGTTTTTGCAAATGTACATACTATAATCTGATTGTACAAAGCTTTTGGAAATTATTAATCATGTTTAACATGCCTTGGATTTCCAAGAATAAAATTTATTTATTTATTTATTTAAGAGCAGTTCCGCCGGGCTTGTGAAAGCCACTCGTGCAGGCCAGGAGTTGGACTTGGTTGTCAGAGGCTATTTGAGACGTACGCCAAGTGAGAGCATTTTATAGATAGTAGGTAGCTCATTCCTACTACCACCTCCGGCTGTGACAACCTTCGGAACTGATAGACCAGGTGAACTAAACTGGGGTGACGTTGCTATCTTTCTCAGACTAGGTCTTCGAACTTCAGAATCGAGCGTTAGGCTTAGCACGCACAACGTCCAACTGAGCTCATGTATCGTTCAATCTTACAAGCAATCAATGGTAATAGCATGCGCTTATATGAGCCCTCAAGCAGGACCTCAGAACATGCAAATTTTGCTTGGCAATCTCAGTTTGCTGCACACGTTCGGGTCCCCTGTTCTTACAGTCGGCGATTTTAACCTACCACTCATATCTTGACTGAACTAGTGCTGTTCATTTGGTAATATGTCTGAGGACTTCATCGAATGGATTCATATACATGCCATTAGTCAACATGTCAATGAGCCGACAAGATTCCGCCAGGGCTGCTTACCTTCGATCCTGGATTCCGCTATCTCCTCGAGCGAAGAAATGGTTCGCCAGGTAGATTATCTCACTCCACTAGGAAAGAGTTATCACGTTGTGATAATATTTCAACTAAGACTCAGGTATGAAAATCCTCCTTCTAAACTGAGGCGCGATTTCAATCGCGTAGACTTGGAAGTCGTCTCAGAGGAAGCTGAAAAGATCTTGTTTCAATATGTAGGTGATGATATATCAACAAACTGGCAGCTTATACACCACTGTCTGTCTACCCTGCAAGATAGGTTTGCACCGTTGGTGCACGTCGAGCTACGCAACAAGCCACAGTGGTGAACACCTGCGATGCGACGAGTGATTAGAATGAGGGACCGTGCCTGGAAAACTCACAAAGCTTCTCAGACACAACGATCCTGGACAAGGTATAAAATGGTCAGAAATGATGCTGTGGGAATTCAACGCAAGGCAAAACGTGACTTTGAATCACGGTTGGCCCCGATGACATTCACCCTCAAATTATAGAGAACCTGACGCCAATACTAGCAGAACCTGTGAGTCGTCTTTTTAACGCTCCCTTACAACATGGATATATTCGGAGTATTTGGAAGCTAGGGAGTCGTGCGTAATAAACCTCTAATGTTTTTTTAACGAGGTCACTATGAGACTAGTTGAAGGCCAACAAGTTGAAGGTTTCTACTTGGATTTTGCAAGGCCCCTGATTCGGTAAACCACAGATTACTTGCAACCAAACTTGGTTATATGGGTTTGGATGGTCTTCTGAAAAAATGGATAATAGGCTTCTTGAGCAATAGATTCTCTCGTTTCAGGATAGGCAGTATGTATTCGGCGGAAGTAAAAGTTGTTAGTGTAGTCCCACAGGGTTCCTTATTCGGAACGCTACTTTTCCCCGTTTTTATCGATGATTCGGTAGCGTCGCTTAAGCGTCCACGCTTCATTTTTGCGGATAATGTCAAGTTTATCGGTTCACTGAATGAACAGGATCTTCTTTAGGATATAGGAAAGGTCATCGAGTGATTAGCTACATTATATCTGTTATTCAATTTCGCTAAAATCTATCTCTTGTCTAAAGTCATTGAGAAGCTAGAGGTTTTTGGACCAGATGGTATACTTGAGAAAAATGGGGTGTCGAAATTTAGTGACTTAGGTATAGAGGTTTCAGCGGAATTTAAATGGGCTGATCAATGTGCAGCTGCTGCACAACGCGCTAGGAGCGAGCTTTTTCGCCTTCGATCAGTTTTATCCTGCAGGTTCCCAGAGGTTTTCATACCATTATACAAAGCGGTCGTGGGACCACATCTCGAGTATTGCGTTCAAGTATGGTCACCTTATTTGGAAAAAGATATTGCCAAGCTTCATGTTGTTCAACGACTAGCTACTCGTATGACTGTAAGGCAATGCTATGGTATGGAAGCAGAAGCCTGATCCAGGCAAAGTGCCGCACAGTTGTTACGCAGTTCCCTTTCAAGCAGTCTGGTCAGCGGAAACTTCTGATCAGGAATTGACAATTAAACTGGTCAAGCGGTGTCAGGTCGTTCCAGGCTGGAACATGGTCTCTCAGCAACAAGTAACTTTGATTCAGCCAAGGCACTTGATCTGCGTGGGTCGATTGTCGGTGGTGATCAGGGTAGGATACACGAAAACCGATAAGTACTAAACCAAGTCACGTCTAACAAGGAGTGAACATGCTGCCGGAGCTGAATCACATGGGGTGAACGAGCTGCTATCAGGAATCGTCCGTCAGGCATGGTCTTAGTATGAACCCTGTAGGAGCAGATGTAGGCACATCCGTAGGCTTGACAACGAAGAACCAGACGCTTCGAAAACATAGTTCGTGCTGAGAAGTTCCTGCACCCCGAGGGTAGATGGCGAACGGCCTCGTCTGGAGAAAGCTGAGTGGCGTGTCGTCGGGCTGGTAAGGACCTTGTCTCATAAGTTTCGTGTTGGGCGGCGTGTGCTCATGGTTGGGGCTACCGGGAGAATGGCGACAGGCGTCGGCGATCCGGGGATGGCGCGTGCCACGTTTTTCAAAGCTGAAATTGCATGTATACCTGAGAAGTGAGTAGAAAATAACTCTCTGGTGCATGAGTTTATGGCCACGACCGAGTTATAGTGAAGAGGTACAAAAAGCATGCACAGGATATACCGAGCGATAATAACGTGTTAAATACCCGCTACATAATTGGCAAATGTGCCGTTCCTGACTCTACTCAATGTGGAGATGGCGGATTGCGGGTGAATACTTGATGTACACGTGGTTATTATCAAATATGGTGGGCTTACCATGAAAGTGTCATGCTGCACGTACCCACTGGCTTTCGGCCACAATACTTTTTCCGCAACAAACTAAACGCAAGCACGAATGTCAGGATGGGAAAGATTGCGTATGGTGTGATCAATCCGCCGTCTAAAAGCAGACAGGGTAAGTGGTCGGAAAGCGCTTCGCGATAGATCGCAAAGGATATTGCCCAAGCCATCTGGCAAATGGAGATGTGTGATGGAAGAATAGGCGTCTCAGAGCTGTGAGATGCCGGCATCGGTAGCTTGCACTGCAGCGATTCCGCTGAGGTCAAGGGAGAGTAGCCAGTCTATCACACACGTTGTAGAGATAGAAATTCTGGCACCTAAGATATATCATGTCAGTCGTAAAATGACTGACAAAATCCTGGTGCATAGTCTCTATAGTAGAGTACCTACTCGAAGATCCGTTGATTGATGTACGAGGGGCTTACAAGCAGTAACAAAAGTAAACTGTCTGCCCTGTACATTGTGTTCTAACCCGAATTGTGAATTGATCAACAAGTGTAGTTATGTGATGCATATGACGTTTTGCTGTGAAACGTGTTAAAAGAGGGGAAAATTATCCTGAAATAACGCCGATGTAAATCGGGAAAAGAGGTACCGGGAAAAATCTCGATATGTGCGTGAATATTGGGCTTACCAATTGTAGTACACGAACGATTCGTGCATAGCTTTGGGCTCACCAATTTTTAGTGGACTGACCACTACAATAATGTCCCCAAGAATGTTGGAGAGAAGGTACAGGGGATGAAAGGTTCATCGCGGTATCTGAAAGGTGCACGAAGGTGCAGCCGTATCCATCACGGATCAGGAATCAACGGAAAGTGGGTTATTAAGGTCAATTGTTATGTACAGTAAAACAATGTTGTTACACACTACACCAGATTGAACGCACGCGGCTTCAGATGTCATTGTACCAGAGGATGTTGTTCAGATTCAATTTCAAGTTCCACAGGGCTGAAAGCGGATAAAAGTCAATCACGCGCCTAGATTTTCTTCGGCGGTATGCGGTTGACCACCCGGCAATTTTAATTTGAATATACAGTTAGTAAGGTTCAAACATTTCTGTTACCAGATATCTGAAAAGAAAGGTAGGTGTTCTATTCCCCCGTACAGTGAGAGGTTATCGATTCAGGAAACAATGCAATAATATGCGGAAACAATGTATGATGCATGAAATTACTAGCAAAGTGCTGCAGAGTCATATACTGCACGTGAGCTAATATACTGTCAGGAGGACTATGCCTAGACAAATATGAGAGAGAAAATGATACTATACAAATAAATGTTTTTTTTGAAGTTTTATTAGAAAATGTTTCGATATAGGGTGGACCATTCAGCGTCTATTTCCCTTCTGAAGATCGACACGTTAGGGAGGTTTATTAAACCATCTATAAGCTTATTCCAGTAGCTGAACGCATGTTTGCTGAAAAAGTGATCACGCACAAGCAGAATGGGTTTACAATTAAGTAACTTCAATGAATTACCCCTTGCATGTGTTTTCCGGGCAAGTTTCAGTAATATTATCACCAGGTAGACCCTTTAGAATCTTACAGACTTCTATTAGGTCGCCTCGCAGCCACCGTGTATTTAGTGAGAATAGATGTAGGTCTTTGTTACTTGCACCGTATGTTTCACATGACTGATCCTCAATCACCCTAGTCACGGCACTGGACCCTTTCGGGACATGCGATATCTTTTTTCATGTACGATGCACAGGGTTCAACACAGTGTACCAATTCGCATACCTGCACGAACGTGCAATCATGCAATACTTCGTGCTGTGTGGCTAACACCGTGCTAAATTGATTGGCCAGAGTTAGTGAGCTGCATGCTGAAACAAGCTGAAGTCTCACTAACATTTCCTGTTCCATTTTCTTCCTCATATCTGTCTAGGCCTGGGCAACCTAACAGTATCTTAGCCCCCATGCAGTCTCTGACTGTGCCGCACTTTGCCTGAATCAGGCTTGTGCTTTCATACTATCATGCCATACCTCCTATAGAGAAATGAATATAGAAGTTTCCGGCATGTGAACGCTGAGCGCAGTCTGAACAATTCTCTTCGAGCCTTGTTTGCTGCTTCGGCACATTAAGTAGACCACTTAAAATCTCCTGTGATAATAATAGCGAGATCCTTCACTTTCTGAGCAGCAGCTATTCTGATATTTCCTTCGCCGATTTCTGGTTGTGTTGTTGGCAAATTAGTTGTCAGAAAGTCGCTTTGTCCCGGGTTGACGCCCTACATGTCCAAATGCCACAAAAATCCGTTGATCGTGCAGCCTAAACGCGAATTTCGCCAGCTATGTAGCAGTGGAACCTCAAACGCTTCTTTCTTTGCTTTTTACAGCCGCCGCTCAATAAGCAGTTCGTTTTGTACAATCTCTCAACTCCGCCAAGGACGGTCCCAAGCCCGTCTGAGAAAGGAGGAGGGTTGGGCTTAGGGCTAGCAACCCTATCCCGTAAAACCTACATTGCTACGGAAACGATGACAACAGATCCGTGGTTGGGTCATGTCTGCAGGATGGATCCCAGTTCGTATACGAACGTAGCCATGCACTTGCATCCGCAAGGTAAACGAAAAAGGGGACGGCCCAAGGAAACTTGGCGCAGAACGTTGGAACGCGAACTACATGCACAAGGATTCACGGTGCAGACGGCAACGGAAGCAGCGACAGACCGGAACCACTGGCGTGAAGTTGTCTTCGCCTCATGTGCCACACGGCACTGAGAGGACTGAATGAATGAAATTAATTTGTACAATCTCTCATATTCATATACCGTAGTAAACTATAGAACAATTCAAGCACACCTCCCAATGAAACTGGGCATACGCTCCAGCTTGGTCGAATATCTTCTGTGATAGTAATACCTTCAACCCTACGCAACTTTAAACTGAACGTGAACTTAAACGTGATTGCCAACAAGTGTCCACAAAATTCTTGTTGCAGAAAAGTATTAAATGGTATCGAGTGTAATGCTTGCAAAAGATGGGCACATCAAAAGTGTTCAAGGATGAATCCCTAGAACAATAAGGTTTATGTTACTCACCGTTGGCTCCAATAAATATGTAGTGAGTTCCAATAAGCAGCTAAAAAATCATTTTCCGAAAAGTCTAAAAATATCTTTCATTATATTCCAGTGTCTTCGAATAACGAACCATCACTGTAATTGGCTCGAAATCTATCCGCCCGGAATTTGTTCCGCATGCGATTCATTCTCCTGCAGATAACGAAAATCCAGCTGGTAAACACGTTTTCGTTCGATTGGTCGACAATTCTTCAAGTGAATTGGAACACAGCTCCCTACTGCCTACTCCCTGCTATTAGCCACACCCTCTCTCATCACCCACAATTTCTTAGATTTTCTTATTCCGATAGATTTACGTTCTCTTTTTTATCTTCTCATTCAAAATGTCCGTAAAAACATGAACTTATTCATATACAGTTTATTTATCAATTTTTCATGACAACGTCATTACAATTCGCAACACTTTTTCCATAATTACCTTCCATTTCTGTTTTCCATTGTTTCTTGCATCCTTGCCATTCGTAAATCTTGACATAATTTGGATGAAATTTTATTTATATTAGACACTGATAATTTTTTATTACCTACTGTATATTAATTTCTCTTATTGAACGGAAAAAATGTTTAAAAATCCCGCTCACTTCGGTCACTTGCACTGTACTATTTTTTTCGCTGTTCAAATTTGATAAACTGATCATGTATTGCATGCCTTGGATATCCAAGAATATATATATTATTATTATTATTATTATTATTATTATTATTATTATTAATTATTATTATAAGGAATAAGTTGGCCGTCCTCTCTCATCGTGTGGCTGAGTTGCACCACCGGGTTATAGCGCTTTCAGAGACCTGGCAGTCCGCGCTTGACAATGTGCCAATAAACATGAGTTAGCAGTATCTCGTCATAAGATGCGATAGATCTGGCGACAGGAGAGGCGGTGGCGTTGCACTCCTCCTAGAGTATGGATTGAACAATACAGGAACGGGTATATCCCTAACCAGTGAAAACGTCCAAGTTGTTACGATTATCCTGACTTGCTACTATTCAGCCCTCGCAATTGCTTGTTTCCACGTCACACCCAGTGCAGCCCAGCAGGAGATTACACAGGTGATTGAGACGCTCGACAGGTTGTTTTAATCAGCTTCTTGCGTACTCATCTTAGGTGATTTCAACCTCCCAGACATAAATTGGGCCGTGCATGTAGGTTTAGTCACCAAGCAATCCGAAATGTTTCTCGAATGTCTCCATGATCATGCGCTGCATCAGCATGTGAGTAATCCTACAAGGTTTCGTAATGGATATCCAAGAATATATACTATTATTAATATTATTATTATTATTATTATTATTATTATTATTATTATTATTATTATTATTATTATTATTATTATTATTATTATTATTATTATTATTATTATTATTATTATTATTATTATTATTATTATTATTATTATTATTATTATTATTATTCTTATTATTATTATTATTATTATTATTATTATTATTATTATTATTATTATTATTATTATTATTATTATTATTATTATTATTATTATTATTATTATTATTATTATTATTATTATTATTTATTATTATTATTATTATTATTATTATTATTATTATTATTATTATTATTATTAATTATTATTATTATTATTATTATTATTATTATTATTATTATTATTAATTTTATGATTATTATTATTATTATTATTATTAATATTATTATTATTATTATTATTA
>JACCGJ010006352.1:0-52975 GCA_013407085.1 Atriophallophorus winterbourni
AATCATGTAACTTCGTCTTTTTTGAATTTGTTTTCTTTATCAATGATAACAACAAAAGTAAAGCGGTATGCGCGAAAAATTACTTATTCCCAGATGTGTCTGCTTTTGCTCTTTCAAATGTTACTATCACGAGTTGTCATTGAGAGCGATCCATTGTTTATCCATTTGCTTTCAATATCATATGTTGGGATCACTCTTCTCTATATATTTTAGACTGTCCCGAAAGTATATGCATAAATGAAATCTTCACCAAGTACTGGATTAGATTACGTTTTCATTATGCTCAATGAAATTTTGAAACTTAGCAGGACGATCCGCGAGTTATGTCCTACATTGTAATAACTTAAAACATATCGTGATATCATGAAACGCACCGTGTCCTATAAATTATAAAATTGCAAAAGATGGTAGGAACAATAAAAAATTCGTTGGCTACGATTTCTCACAATTTTGCACGTAATATTTATATATAACTATAATTCAAATACTAAATCTGAATCTAAATTCTTCGCGAAAATCAAATTTATAACCAAAAACGTTGTTAAAAAATTAAAAGCAATCTATGTCGATCAATTGAAATACTCACCTGGAGCTATTTTCAATTTTCAAAAAGGAACCACAACAATTAGTTTAGTTATGTGATAATGGTTGATAGATATTTCATTTCATTTTGTGCAGTGGAGACATTCAACTTCTTAATTATGAGACAGCGCTCTTAAATTTGAATTTAAAATTGGCAGATTTCTTGAATCACAACGTTTTGCGCATACCAATTATTAAGCGTTTTTATACTTTATGTCAATGCTACCATCCACTGTGTCTCGGAATGAGAACTGACGTGATAGGTGTGCCGTAAACTTTTAACATGCTAAGTAGAATGGTATTTTGAAATAATAGTTTAGAACCTTGAGTGTAATACATTCAACTAACGCCACGTGAATTTACAAAGTTCAATTCAAATACCTTAAAAACGAAAATGATTCAGTTAATGAGTAACTTCTTGATTTCTAATGCGCATTTCAAATGTATTGCAATGCTTATTCATTCAAGTTGAACATCGCTGCAAAAACATTCGCCTTGGTTGGAATTGCCAAACTAACAATATCATCCACACTGTTTCTCATTATTTTACATATGCGTGATGATAAGCAAATTTCGTACACACTTTTATTGTAATTTTCAGCTAATAATTTCATATTCGCTTTATGTGAGGAAATTCATGATTTTGCATGGTACAAGAGGGCGCCAAATCTCACGGACTAAGCAAACCTCAGCGAGTGAGAATCATTGTCCGGCTTCCATTCAAACGTTAACGTGATTCTTTCGAAAAAGTAATACTTTTGCAAGACAAGTTGCTCTAAATCGCCACCATCCCACCAACAGTATTTCTACCAAAATATTGCAAACCTAAGGTTATCAAACATTGTGTCTTAATAGAATATATTTTACTATTCCATATTACATTTTAAGATCAAAGAATTGAAATAGGAAAAATAGAAAACGGTTTTACGTTTTTCAAACAAATTTGACAACACGGCAGGTTCATTTATTGTTTCGGGACACATAAACAAAGCAATAGTAAAGAATGAGGAAATATTCATCGTAACATCGAATAAAACCTCATAGATTCGACGCTTATTAGAGCGTTGCCATTTTTGTGTAACCGACAGGGATGTAAGCACCACAATATATAAGCTGTTTACAACCACCCCGAGCATCAGCCAGATTCTATATTTGATCTGCTGTTTTGAATACTTCGTCACCCGAATTGCTTTCACTAGATATAATGTTACACGTTGAATAATGCATGCAGATGAAACAAGGACAATGGATCATTCAATGAATTCCCTTAAAACTACTGCTATCGATAACAAGTCATATTTCTCATCGAAATATTACGTAGAACAGATAATTTAACACAAGAGTTTGCTTAGTGTGATAAGAATGCAACAATTTTCTAATTATTGGTTTTTAAAAAAAAAGAGATTCATAAAGTATTTTAGCGGCAAGCATCTTTTTCCATTGAGAACATTATCCGAAAAATGTATAAATTATATTATATAATGATTAAAAATCTTATAGCATGCGGCTAGTAAACAACACTCACGAGGATTTGGAGCTGTGTACGAAATAGTTATTTGAAATAAATGGGATTTTGAAAAAATGTCCCACGTTGGTATTTACGATGATCCAATTTTGTAATATTTGGAATGAGCTATCTAAAAATTGCTTCAATATTCTCGTGACTCTCAAACAACCAAAGACAACCAATTCCAACTCCTACCATGCCTAGGTCGCCTGCACAAGTCCAGCATACCTCTTTTCATTGACATGAAAACGGAGTTATATTATTGAATGGTATTACAAAACCAGTTCATTCATGGTAGGCTAAGCCGGTAAGCTTATGGCATAATATCTATGGAAATTCAAACATCAGTTCTAACGCCCACTGCCTTGCAGCATTGTCGATCGCGAAAAATCCTCTTGGGGAAAACCGTTAGGAAATATTTATAGGAAAGGCTCTTTGGCGCAGTGTTCACACATTGCTTTTTAGGTGTCGAATCTCGGATTACTTTTTGGTGAACTTCGATGTGCAAAAGCTGCAGAAAATTATTTCAACAATCGCCAATTATTATTGGTATTAACTAGGTTACAATGTTGTAATATTTCTAATGAGCTATGTAAAACTTGCTTCCATATTCTCGTGACTCTCAAACAACCAAAGACAACCAGTTTCAGCTTGTTGCATGCCTGTATCGCCTGCACAAGCCCATCGTAACTGCTTTCATAGACATGAAAACGGAGTAATACCCATGTCTTTTATTATAAAACCAGTTTGCGCAGGTAAGCTGATGGCTAAATATTTATGGAAATTCATGCATCAGTCTTAAAACCCTCTAACTTGCGACATTGCCGATTGCGAGAAATGCTGAAATTCCTACACGACAATCACTTCGTTAACATTCAGTATTGTGCTGAACGTTTTCCTAGCGTTAATTTAAAAACTACCATTCTATGGACATCAGGTGACGATAATTTCAACAAGTATAATGCCACCCAAATTTCCTTGGTCACTGTGAGCGAATAACATTCTATTGCCCAAGATAGCCTAATTAATATCCGTTCAAATATTTACTTAAGTTCTGCAAAATATCATTTTATATCATTATAATTCTGCGTTCTATAAACGCGATACTTTTAATGCACCCGAAATCGTGCAAGTGTATGCTACAACTAAGACTGATTCTGTAGCATTATAGGGTGTTACAAACAACACATGCTCTTAGTTAAACAACAATTATTAATATTCTTCCATTGAAAAAAGAACGCTGTATCAGTTTTCGCTAATATTACTTTTGAATTCGTATAACTTCGGGCAAATAATGAAGTGCTTTTACCAACGCAAATTCATAAGGTAGTGGTATACATTGGTAGAATAATGAGGTAACAGATTCATTTACCCAATTGAAGCGTAACACAAACTGCTCACGAAATACCCCTCGCAATAAACATACATTTCAATGAGATTTCGTGAAAATACTTACTTTCATTTGTGCCTGTCAGTTTCACTTCATTGGAGAAAATCAGATAATATAATGAGAACTAGTGTAATGTATTGATACATTGGGATATGATCAATAAATAGGAATTGGATAAAGAACGATTTTGCTGTTTTCAACAACGTTTGATAAGAAGTCGCATGCATTTAATTTTTCGGTACAAGTAAACAAAGCAATAGTATAGAATGAAGAAATGTGCATCCTAACATCGAATAAAACCTTATAGAGTCACCGCTTACTTCAGCCTTGCCATTTGTGTAAGTGAAGGGTATGTTTGCACCATAATAAATATGTTGTTTATAGGCAATTTCAGCATAAGCCAGAAATCACATTGTGATTCTATACTTGAACATCGAGGTAATTTGTAGGAACACTAATAAACAGTGGCATATATATGTATGAATCTTCTGACCAAGTTGATCACTTTCGACTAATACAGAAGCTGAAATTGATGGGTTTCAGCACTTCGAGCATCAGAGAGATTCTATACTTGAACATCGTGCTTCTTTGTAAGAACCTTATTTAACACTTTCAAAGAAGCATACTTTCGTTTTCCAAATTACCACTGCGTTCGACTCTCAATGATCATGATCTAACTGTCTTCAACCGATGACGGCAAACGGTCAGAAAACGATTGTAATGTTTAAGCGAAAGGGTTGTCAGCCCCACTGGAAATTTATAAGTACAGCAAATCAAAGAAAACAAAACCATTCGAATCAGACCGTGACAATAACAAAATTGGAAGATTCATTGCTGAAGGGAAAAATTGATCAATATAGCAAGACTTACGTTCCTTTGCTATAGGTTCACCCAGCTCTGGAAGCAATATTTACAAGTATAGAAAATCCAAAAAAAACAAAATCATTTGAAAATAATTGCAACATATGAACACAATAAAATCAGATCTCGAAAAATCATTTCAGAATAGTTTCATGACAAAGCAATTTTGCAACACCTTACATTTTTGGAAATTGAATGGCTGCTAATTGCGTACCAACAATTCGTGTAGATCATCTTGATCACTTCACAGCTTCAATCTGTCCGTGGTTGAATTTATCCGGGTTCAAAGTTTAATATCATAAGCAATGAGGGTCAACTCACATAAGAGCATCTCTGGTAGGTCGCAGATGTGAAGGAAGGAGCGTACTGATCCGAGGACAGAACATTGCCCTACGCCTCTTTAGTCATCAATCACCCGTGATTGTATCCCGCTGTTTCGAACGATCGAGTTGCGTCCACTGACTTAACATACAAGCCAAACTAGTAGCTGCCCGGGGATTACAATCTGCTTGTGCTTTTTAGTAGTAGAAAGTTAGCAGCTAACTGAAGAGCTTTAGACATATTCAGATTGCAAGCGTTAATGGTATCTCTTTGTAAATCGCTTGGGTCCAGTCATTTAACACAGTCAACATGTTTTTGAGCATGATCGAGATTTTCAAAAACGAAGCTGCAGAACGAAATGTTTAATTTTAATCATCAATTAGTTCATCAATTGATGAACCATTTTTCCGTCACTATAGGCTCTACAACTTTGGATATCATATAAAGTAAATTTACAAGACGGCAGTTTGCAGAATCTGAACGTCTACCACCCTTTAATATAAGAAGTTTCGCCTGCGTTCCACTCTGATTGCTTCAATCCATTCGGTCAGGGAATAATTAAACATTTCGCTAAATGGTTCACACAGATGATGGTCACAGTACAGTTGCTGTGATTCCGCCTGCTCAGGGGATATCCTAGTATTTTTTCGACAAACACGTCATCGTGTATTCGCTGAATTGATTTGAATCTCAGACATCTCTTGTCTCAAAGTTGATGGCGGTTATTTTTCAGACGATCTAATCGTTATCAGACTAACTAACATAAATTTAAGCCCGAACATCAGCTGTTGTCCATACTGAGAACGTTAATCCATTCTCATTAGGCAGAACAAACAGCCTTAGTTGAACGCTCGAACGAGCAATTTTGATCCGATATAACAATTTTGGATTTGCCTCCATTTTTAAAGAGAGTTAGCTATGCTAACTTTTTTTGTCTTACAAGATGGAAGCGCTCACGTTTTCCGAATTTTTTGAAATGCTGCCAGTAATCATCAGTTCGAGTATTTCTGTGTTGAACCAAACACAGTTACGTTGCACGATCCATTTTTTTCGGAAGACTACGAAAAATGATCAACATATTTTGATTTTTTAACAGACGTCTTTCTGCGATTGCAGTGCAATGTTTTTCGGTAGTGTGATAATCTAGCACCTCCCAATTTACTAACCCAAGCACTTTTCGGAAACTTGCATAGACGATCCTTCTGAATTGTTTTGCCGGCATATATACACGTCTAACCTACATGCATATTCAAGACCTAAAAAACATGAGGAGTGGCAGTGTAGTCAACGCCCTCATCTGTGAAACTCAAGCACGGCAAACATGATCTTAATCCGTGACTAAATTGGATACGTGGTTATGCCGTGGAAACATGTCAATTACCTCACGGAATTTATGATTAAATGTAAGTAGAGTATGATGTGATCTGGTATACATGACCTATCGGAGAGGCCCTTGTACAAAGTGGCTCTCTTTGCTGATTATATTCATATTTAAAACGGATAAAATCAACTGCGGAATTTGTGCAGCTGCAAAGTGATTTAGATACTCTCCATAAAATGTGGGTACGCAATTAGCTGTCATTTATATTCAGAAATACAAGATGTTGCCGTGTGGTATGCCATTCCAGTACCAAATTTAGAATGAACACACGATTTTGGGCTGGACCGATTAGGAATGTTATCTGGGAGTCTCGTTATGCGGCAGTTAAAGACCTTGCGTGCATTGTGACGTTATCTACAACCGTGTTTTCAAGTTTCTAGTTATTCTGCGACTGATTTTTAGAACATCCTCGCTTGGAACTTTGCTCACCATCATTGAAGGCATTTTAATTCCAACCATGTATTTTGGATCACAGGCTTGGTCTCCAGGTTATAAATGGGTTTACAATTGCTTGAAAAATTTCAACATCGTGCAAAGAAACTCGAAATCATTGTACGGAAACTACAATACGAGGAACGATTGTAGAAACTTGGACAACGTACTCCTCGTAAAAAAGCATTTTGAGCCATGTGATACTAACTTACAAAATATTATATACCCCACATCATCCTTTAAAACATATGTTCGAATTCTGTGGGTCACAACATACACGTAGCCACTCTGCGAAATATCAAATTCCCCACTCCTGTATCTGCTGTCACCGATATTGTTATTCTCTACATGTCTCTTTCCTTTGAAATGACCTCTCCAAAACGATTTTTATCGCTTCCAGCTAAGAATTCTTCATTCAAAATTTGGACACGTATTTATTGCATAATTATTTGGCTCACTGTATGTATTCAACTGTACAGTACGTGATATTACATGAATATTAGTTTTTTTTTCATGAACGAATATTAACTATGCTATGGCATTTGGTAAGCTATTTTCCTTTTGGTCCATATTGATAAAAGATATAAGATATAAGATATAAGTCATTTCTAACTACTTCGATCATTGGCAAGAATTCACATAGTGTTTATATATATAGTGTTTATAACATCGTGGTTATTTGTAAGAAGCTTTTGACTATGTAGATTACTTTCGAATACTACAAAAGATGAAAGTGATGGCTATCAGTGAACAGCTACCCGTATGCCTTGCAATATAACTTAATGGGCGCAACTCGATCGTTCGAATCAACGGGATACAAACACGGGTGTTTGTTGCGTACCGCGATGATCAGTCCTCATTGGAACAATAGAACGCTTTTGTGACTCCTAGAAAATCGTCACATTGTTTGATGAGTAATCTGTGAGGCGTGTGATATCGGTAGCTCATACAATGTATTATTAAAACGTAGAAGTTAATCAGTCTAAAAATTATTGAAACTGGGATTGTTGTAAATTTGCTGTAAGCAACGTTTCAGATGGGCATTGTTTAACGGCGGAAAGTAAATAAATTGATGCTGTTGAAATTATTAAACTCAGTAAATTATTCACAATATTATTCAAAACGTATTATAGTATTCAGTGTGTGCTACTTAAATGCAAATATTTCCTTCGGTTTCACAATATGAAAATATTTATGAAAAGTACACGTAATTGAAATAACTGTAAGCTTCAACAACCAAAACGCTAATATTTTCACAGAAATTGCTTTGAAGCATTAACATTATCTGTGCAGTGTAAGTTCAGCAATTGCATTTAAAAAGCAATGAAATTTGTGTGGTTCAACATATATGCAGATTTGAATTTTGCATTATATATGAGCTCAACGTGTTTACGAAATTTCCACTATTTCAAATCACGTGGATCCTGAAATTATTGTCTCTTTCTCGTGAGTGCAAACAAGGCGAAAGGGTATAACTTCAGCAGCTTATGCAAAAAATAATGTGTCCCCATTTGGAAATGTCTAAGAATCCTTAGAATCGTATTCGACAAACATGTCTTGTATATTTTCCGTACTGAATTGATTTCCATCTCAAACATCTGTTGCGTCAAAATTGATGGCGGTAATTTTTCAGTCGATCTAATCGTTAACGGACTAAATATTTTGGCATAAATTTCAGCGAGAATATGAGCTGCTACCTTAGCTAAGATTTTTAATCCTTCCTCAGTAAGCACAAGAAATACCCCAAGTTGAATGCTTGATCGCACATTGAAAATCAGATATATCATTTTAAGATTAACCTTCATTTTGAAAGATAGAAAAAGGATACATATTTTTGCTTGTCTTCCTAGATGAGAGCGCTCACTTTTTTCGAATTCTCGAATTGTTGACAGAAATCATCAGTTCTAGTATATCTGTGTTGAACGCAACCAGAGTTCTTTTACCCGATCCATTTTTTGCTACCATGTCGTTCATCAACAAATTGTGAATTTTGATATATATTTAAAGGAACTGTTTGTGTGAGTAAAGCGCAATGTGTTTCGGTATTTTGAAAATCAACCACTTACCAAGTTGCTAACATAGGCACTACACGTAAACTCGCTCGTCTATCGTTCTGCAGAGTTTCGCTGACATATATACTGGTCTAGCGCTGCACACATAGTCGAAGCCTAACAAAACAAGATCCCTTCCAACAAGTGAGGGCAGTGTAATCAAAGTCATCCTCTGCAGACGTCTATTATGGCAACAATGATCTACTTCTGTGTTCCTCTGAAGTTCACTCCCCCAAGATGGCCTAAACAATATCTCTTCAAATATTTATGTTTATTCTGCAAAATCAGAAGACGCGAATTTGCCGTTTTGAATACATTGACACCCAAATTGCTTTCACTAGATATAATGGTACACGTTGAATAATGCATGCAGATGAAACAAGTACAATGGATCATTTAATGAATTCCCTTAAAACTACGTTGTTTGGGTCTCAATTTTGTTGATTCTATTTAGAATCGGAATTATCGATATAACTGCAACATCATCTGGAATTTTATTAACACGTCATATTTCTCGTCGACAAATTACGTAGAACAGATAATTAAATAGAAGTGTTTGTTCAAGTGATATGGGGATGCAGTAATGCTAAAATTATTCGTTTTAGAAAGAGGATTTCTATAGTCTGTAAGCCAATACTTATCTTTTACTCCATCCATCGGTATTTCATGAATAAAAACGTTTTAAACACATCATCCAAAAATTATTAAATAATTATATTATATAATGATTAAAAAACTTATAGCATGCCACCAGTAAACAACCCTCAACAGAAGTTGTGGCTGTTATTTAAAATGAATGAAATGTGAAACAAAATATATGTTACCTTGATATATACGAGGTTACAAAGATATAAAGTTTAGAATGAGCTATCTAATAATTGCTTCTATCTTCTCATGAGTCTCAAGCAACTGAAGACAACGAGGTCCAGCTTCCAGCATGTCTAAGTGGCTCGCCCACGCCTAGCGGAACTGCTTTCATTAACATGAAAATATACGTAGACCACTGCCTGGTATTATAAATCCAGTTTGCCCAGGGTAGTCTGAGCCGGTAAGCTTATGGCAAAATATCAATGGAAATTCATACATCAGTCTGAACGCCCGCTACGTTGCGACATTGACGATTGCGAAAAATGTTGAAATTCCTACACGACAAGCATTTTCATAACATTCAGTATTGGGCTGAAAGTTTTCCTAGCGTTAATTTAAAAACTTTTATTCTATGGACTGCATGTGACGATAATTTCAACAATTATAATGCCACCCAAATTTCCTTGGTCACTGTGATCAAATACAATTATTGCACCCAAGATGGCCTAAACAATATCCGTTCAAATATTTACTTTTATTGTTCAAAATATCATTTTCTATCATTTTAATTCTGCGTTTTATAAAGGCAAAACTTATAATGCATTCGAAATCGTGCAAATGTATGCTACAACTAATACGGATTTAGTAGCATTATAGAGCATTACAAACAACATATGCTGTTAGTTAAACACAATGATTAATATTCTTTCATTGAAAGAAAAACGCCGCATCATGTTTGGCTTACACTACTTTTGGATTCGTATAACTTTGGGGCAAATAATGAAGTGCTTTTACCAACGCAAATTTGCAAGCCAGTATTACAAATTAGTAGAATCAATGAGGTAACCGATACATTCACCCAAGTGAAGCGTAACGCAAACTGCTCACTAAATACACGTCGCAATCACATGACATTCAATAAGATTTCTTAAAAATACTTACCTTCATTTGTTTCTGTTAGATACGGTTTAGTGGAAAAATAAGAGTAAATGCGCATTGTAACATCAAATGGAACTTTGAAGAGTTCACGCTTATTGTAGCGTTGCCATTTTTGTAAGTGAAGAATATGTCAGACCCACAGTATCTAAGTGGTGTACACGCACTACTAGCATTGGTCAGAAATGACATCGTGATTCAGTACTTGAACATCGTGGTTATTTTTGCGTAACCTCTTTAACAGTTGTAAATATGTGTATGAAGCCTTCGAACTAGTTGATCACTTTCGACTACTACAAAAGCTGGAATTGAGGGAATTCAGCGGACAGCTACCCGTATGTCTTGAAAGATAACTCATTTGGCGCAAATTATTCATTCGAAGCAACCGGGTATAAATCACAAGGTAATGATGCCGCATGTTTCGTGAAAAAGTTTCCGTAATCGGGTAAAAACTTTTCTTCGATTACATCCGTCACTTACCAGAAATGCTTTCATGCAAGATATCTTTGCTGATGTTAATAAACTTTGAACTCAGCTTAAGTCAACTGCGGACAGTGTTAATAGGACATTATAACATTGGACGGTCCGCTTGAGAAAAATTAGCTTATTAGGAGCCCTTAAACATCAAATGTGGCTAAAAATGTTCGTGAATTTTATTAGAACACATTGGTCAGGGTTGTCCCTCTTCGCTAGGTCCCTCCAAATATGTGTTCGTTTGTATTAGGAATCAGGCATTGACTGCCTACTCTAATCATGTAAATGTTCTTGGCAAAATGGCTGAAATGCTGCAGACCATTCAAGACGGTATAAATTTCTTCGGCTTCGACACAAACGAAGCCAACACAGGCTCAGTTTCTTTAACTGTTACACGAGGCGTCTTTCAATCACGTATGCAGCACTGTCCACTTTCATAATTTTCAGTCTGTAATTCACTCGTCTCCAGAATATTACCCAATTACCAAACAAATAATAATGTATATTGAGAATTTAATCGTTAGCTTAAGGCGCCAGGTGTACGATCATGCCTTATGAACCTGAAATATGACTGTAGACGGTTTACGATATACACTCTTTTCAATTGGTCGACACCTTTTCTCAGAATATATAAAGACAACCAATATATTAATTAGTTATATAATCTGCCGTTCAGACGGGACTTATCAAGGTAACGCAAAATTACGTTCTCATCCAACGGGTAAAAATGCAACGATTTTGACAAGAAACGTTTTCTATACCCTAAATGCTCCTTACAAAGCAGCTACGCATAGAGCTGCCTTTCTGAACTCTGAAGAAGCATGATTTTCTATACGACTGTGCACCATGTACGGCGTTTGATAATAAAAATGACTTAATAACGTGACTCGAGACTTCATTGTAACTGGCTAATTCACCTGTCTTCCAGCCGCACGTAACAAAATGTAGGTATATGGAAGGTTGATTTTGTTGTTACGCCTGCGCTATTTCGGTGTATGAAAGAAAGATACTAGCGAACTTCAAAAATGTTACATTTATGCTTTCTTTAAATCACTTGATGCTAATCGAGATTAAATATAAATAGCATATATTTTTCTGTGTATATGAAGATATCAACTGTTGAACTCAGATCTCGACGAAAGATTGCAAATGCCTGATATCAAGCGATAACTGACTATCCCATAGCTGCATAGACATTTGTTTCTCCTGAATAGAACTGTTTATCCATTTGATAAGCAGTGGATAATGAAATTGTCGCTCGCGGTTCATGGACAATATCAATGCAAAGTGGTATGTGTGAAACAATAATATTTCCTGGTGTGTCTACGTTAGACTTTTCGAAGGTTACTCGCGCAGATTGTCATTGCTTGTGCTCCTATTGTTTATGTATATACTTTCAATATTAATTTTTGAAATCACTCTTCTCTATATATTTCAGACTGTCCCGGAAGTATATGTACAACGGAGATCTTCGCCAAATTCTAGATTAGAGTAACTTTTCATTATGCATAAAAATTTGTTTAAATTCAGCATGCGGATCCACGTGTTATGTCCTACATTTTGATAACTTAAAGAAGACTTTATATCAAGAAATACACCGTGTTCTATAAACAATGTGAGTGCGAACGATAGTAGGAACAATAAAAATTAGTTGGCAACGAATTCTCACTATTTTCCACTTAATATATTTACATAACTATAAAATAGTAAATCTAAACCTAAATTTCTCGCTAAAATCAAATTGATTCACCAAAAACGGTGTTGCAAAAGTGAAAAAAATCTATTTCGATCAATTAAGATAATCTCGTAGTGCTATTTTAATTTTCGAAAAGGAACCACAATAATTAGTTTAGTAATGAGATAATGGTTGTTATATATTTGATTACTTTTTGTGCAATGAAGACATTCAATTTCTAAATCATGAGACAACGCGCTTGAATTTTTAATTTAAAATTGCGAGATTTCTTGAATCATAATTTTTCGAGCATACACTTAAATTTTAATTTTTACCATCCTATGGTTGTTGTTAAGCTTGTTGCTTTTTAGACCATTAAAAACCTTGAATTACCTTGAATTACTAATCTGTAAGCGTTGTTATACTTTATATCATTGGGCACAAAAAATGTGCCTCGGAATGAATACTGACGTGATAGGTATTCCATAAATATTTAAACTGCTAACGAGAGTGGCGAGCAAAAATTAGTTGAGAACCATGAGTGCAGAAGATTCAACTAAGTTTAATTCAAATATCTTAAAATAAAATGATTAAATCAAGAGTAATTACTTGCTTTCCAATGCGAATTACAAATGTACTTCAGTGCGTATTCATTCAAGTTGAACATAGTTGAACAAAATATTGCCATGGTTGTTTGCGCCAAACTAACACTATCATCCATGTTGTTTCTCATTATTTTACATTTGCGTCATTTTAAGCAAATTTCGTACGCATACATTAATTGTAATGTCCATCCGATCAATTGTTAACCCTCTATCATAAAGCAAGTTCTCAATCCTATTAATTTCATCTTCTATTAATGTGAGGAAATTTAAGATTTTCACGTTACAAGGCCGCGCCGAAATTGATGGATCAAACAAACCCTAGCGAGTAAGAATCAATCTCTGGCTTCCATACAATACAAGTTGCTGCAAATCGCCACCATTGAATCAACAGTATTTCTACCAGAATATTGCATAAACCCCATGATACAAAAGATCATTCTCTAACTAGATGAAATTCTAATACTTCATGGTATCCAGCGGATATAATATTCCAATGAATTTTGAAATTGATATGATAAAGAATACATAAAGCTAGTGATTCTAATTGATAAAATACACGATTTTTCGTAACATTCTTCGCGAAATGCGCATTCTAATACTTGTTTTGATCAGTACTTTGTGGACACCAGTTGACTGCATGAATGTATCTCGGTTGCTAAGCACAGTCAGTTACAGTGTGGAAGCGATTCCTAAAAACATCTACACAACAGCTCACAAGAACAGTAACTGCCACCTGAGGGACCAATATCTTTTTCTCTTGAACATTTTAAAACATCAGTTTTTGTGAAATCAAATTAACATAGCGTTAATTAAAAACCCTATTCTAAGAAAGGCAGGTAACTATATTTTCAAAAAGCGCAATGCCTCAAAACGTCCCTTGAAATCAATCATGATCACCGTGTTCCTATGAAATTCTTTCGCACAAATGTCCTAAACACTATCCGTTCAAAGATTTAGGTTTATTCACCAAAATAGCATTTTCTAAAATTTAAATGCTAATACAAATTGGAAATTTGTAGCATTATCGAGCGTTACAAACAAAATATGCTCTTAGTTAAACAACAATTATTAATATTCTTTCGGAGAAAGAAGCACACCGAATCAGTTTCTGCTACCATTATTGTTAGATTTGTATAACTTTGGCAAATAATTAACTGATTTTACCAACGAAAATAAAAAAATCTCTTGAAATTTACAAGTAAAGAGAATCAAAAAAAACTATTCGAAAATAGTTGCAAGATCATTTCATATCAAAATCAGATCTCAACAAATTATGGCAAATTGTTTTCATGACAATGTATTGGTGATTGTTCTCAAATATATTTACATTTTTCGCATAGGCATTTTTATGAACAGTAAATTATATCTGTTATGTTGCAAGCAGTCGCTACCGAAAGTTTTGCACGCCACGTTGAAGGTGCTTCATGCTACATTTTTTGCCTGTAGCCGAGTGTGGGAACACTTATTGCATCATTTGTTCTCAAATGTGACCGAAATAATGCAATAACGGAACGATATATTAAATGATGAGGAGTTTTAATTTTACATATGTTATTTGAGGTACCTTCCACTTTTTGACTCTCAATATGCCTACCAAACCTATATTGAATAATTCTTGTAATTATTTCAATAGATTTTGTGAATCATAAAAATTCGAAAAACTCACTTCTCGGCGGTTCTGCTGTTGAATAATGTTGTCCAATAAATTAAATAATTCAGTGGTGCTGATAAAATCATTAAAATTCGTCTTTGTGTTACCGAATTTGTTTTCACCTGCATGCCATTAGGAATCTGTGTCACGATTGTGATTATGGCAAGTTTTGCTATTTCGAAGAATGCACGTTTTTTACATTCGGGATATAAGTGTGCCTTTAGCTTTCGATCATTAGAACACTTATGAAAATCAATGGCACGTATTTGCATTGCTCGGAGAACGTAGTATCAATTCATCATTGAGGTCAAACTGTCCAACGCTAATTGCGCTCACCCACGCATAACACAACACACGAGAAATCCGATTGTTCAAAGACGTTTATTACGCACAAGAAAAATAATAATAGACAATTATCTTATATAGGCATCCGCAATAATGTCCCTAAACATGTTATCACTATGATCTGAGTTGTCAATCGATTTCATGCAACCCGGTACGAATGAAGCTATCATCACACCCGGCTACCTCAACTGACCTAGATAAATCGTTCAATGATGTTCCCCTTCGTTTCATGGTCCCGAAGTTTTGTTAGCTCAAACCGCTCTTATGTAATTCTTCACAAAGCCGAATAATTGCTGGTTCTCAAACGTAGTCATTGGTCTTCTCTCCGCGTCCTGCTATATTTGTTTTGACGGCGGGTGGTGTTTGTATATCATTCGAAAAATCGTGATTTGCATTCTGGCAATATATGTTTCCGGATTCCATCATTGTCTGTCCTCCATGCATTCTTTGGAATCTAATGGAATATTTTCATTTTTTTCTGCCTATTTTACAACAATATCACTTCTAATCGCGTTAGCAGTGAGCAAAATTATTCATTGTGTATACATTTGGCATTATGTCGGTATGTCGTTACTTCTCGGGCAATAACATTTCGGGTGCTACATATGTCCCGTTTATTTATAAGGATTTGTATAAGTGACATGCTTTTGCTCACAGAAGAGTGTGGCATTGCTTTAAATGATTTTTTTTCTAAAAATATTTGTAGGAGTGAGCAACTTTAACCCCAAGACCGAAGCTAGTTGCTAGTGCTCAATACCGCAAATCATTTTGAGAAACTTGCAAAGGACTTCCAAACTAATATGTCGATAATGGAGCGCAGTTAAATTCTAACAAATTCTATACCAGACAATGGATTTAGGCTTAATTAAATAAAAATTTCATCAAATTCCATTATTCACAATCACTAGCATAAACATGATTTTTAAATATAAATGGTAATGTTCATCGTAAATCTCACCTGGTGAATTTAATACTGAAATACAAAAAAGGATACGAAATAATCAAGCATTTTTAAATCGAAACCTAACATATTTAGACTGCGCTTTGTTTTCCTAAATCTGTGAACACAAATGAAATCGGGTCTAGATAGGGAAAGATTAGCGAGTAATTGTATACAATTGCCGTTTCTACTACAACCATTGTAAACTACCTTTTTGCTATTTTACAATATATTGTTCGTAGCAGTACACAATGTGCACAGACACATTTATATGGATGGTTAGAAATTTTCGTATTTACACGATTATTCTCGTACTGCACCCTGAAATCTGAACATGGTTTTATAATCTCTTGTTCCTTTTCCAGGAAACTCTGGAAGGCCTAAATTCGTCAATATCTACGGAACTATTTTCGAATAAATTGTTGTGAGATTTGATCTTGATTGACCCATTGTTGCCTTACTATTTCTACGCATATCATAAGCTCATGGGTTGCGTCTAAGTACTTTTTTTAAAATATTTCGTTCATTATTAAAGTAATTATTACAATGTTTTATCATAGTTTTCTATTGTATGCTGCAAGTAAACATATGATGAAATTATACATCTGCATACATATAATCCGAAAAAGACTAACATCTTGTTGCTTGCTGAAGTGCGGTCGCATTATTGTTGCTCTTACACGTTTGGTCATATCTTCGCTGAATCACCCCGGAATTATACCATTCGAAAACTTCTGTGTTACTCCTGACTATAGCTATCGGTTTTTATACGATTTTATCTTGTCAGTCGATTCAGAGCAAAGTTACCGTTTGAAATTATATATATCAGTTTGTTTACGCGTGCAAACTTTTAAACGATTTTTCTGTCATTGCAGGATTACATCGTGTTACGTTTTTTTCATAACTAATTTTCGTGGTCTATCTCGTTATCATGTATTATTTGCTGAAAGACGAATTCAAAAGTTCGAACGCATCTATATAAACCAGTCGCCAAAATGCCCTTCTCTCAACCGCGTCACGCGATCCAACACGTGCTAAGAAATCAATCGATCAAGCTGAACTGTTGATTAACTTGAACTCTGAAGTACATTGAATTTGAATTTGAATCGTAATAGTAATATAAACAAAAACACAAAATAGCTAGTTTGCATGCATTTCCATCACACACACACACACAACAAGACCGGTTTTTTGCTGTTTGCACACATAGGCGAAGGGCAGCATGGCGTTTTCAGTGACTCATGTGGCGCCTCTCATTATCAAGAAAAAATAATAGTTACCGGTTATTGTTCATATCTTTAGTTGTCACAATAATTCAAACTCGCGCATATTATTTTTTCATTTCGCTTTCCAATATCAAAATCTTCGGGTTAAAATATTTATCATCAAAACTTGCAGAAATATGCTCTTTTAGGTTGATATATTTAATCATTGCTTGCATTGATATTTCACACAAATCCTTGATCGTGCCGAACGTGTGTTGTTCACTCGAAAAAATAAGAACGTTAATCCCCATATAATGGGTGATTAAGATTTTCGGAAGACTTGGTTCAGTTAGTGTATCATGGCTCCGAAGTGCATCAATAACAAACTAGATTAAACGAACTTTATTAAGCGGTAGCTGCAATTTCTAGCTTGGTCTACAACTATTGTTCTGTCACGAACATCAGCGGGTCTAATCTTACTGTCTCAACATTGTGACTGCAAACAGGCAGAAACCGGTAGTGGTGTGTAAGTTCGAGGGATGTATGCAATACACTACATCAGACTTTGAAAAAAATTAATAAACACAGAATTGAATTTTGTCTCGAAATTTAAGAAGGACGATGTCTTATTTGGGAAGTTTCGAAATTTCAGCTTTTGAAAATTTAAAATGCTAGGAATAGTATATTTTGTGATGCAAATTTATGAAATATTTACGTCACTATAGGCACTAGAAGCTTGGATATCATATGAAATAAGGTGACAAGACGTTAGTTTGTATTATCCGAACATCTACCTACCATTATACCTGTCTTCCACTCAGATGGCACCACTGCAGTTGGCTAAAGTATAATTGAACATATTCCTAAATGGTTCACACAGCTGAAGGTTACAGGATTTCAGTACAGTTGCTGTGATTCCGCCTGATTCAGGGGATTTCCTAGTGTTATTGTGTAATCGCTGAATTGATTTCCATCTCAGTCATATGTTGCGTCACAGTTGATGGCGGTAATTTATCTGTCAATTTAATCGTTAAAGGACTAAATACTTTTGCATAAATTTGAGCAAGCGCATCAGCTGTTGCCTTTGTTGAGACTGTTAATCCATCCTCAGTAAGCACAAGAAACAACCCTAGTTGAACGCCAGATAGAGCATTGACTAGACGATGTAGCAATTTAGGATTTCCTTCTATTTTCAAAGATAGAAAGCAATGTTAGTTTGGCTTGTCTTCCAAGATAAGAGCGCTCGCTAGTTTCGAATTCTTGAAGTATGGACAAACATCATCAGTCAGAGTGTTTCTGTGTTGAACCCAAATCAAATTTGTGAATCCTAAATTGAGAGAATTACATCCAATTAATTCCCATACTAAGGTTGCCTATTGTGTACCACACTTGCCAAAACTTAATGTGTGATACCCTTATTCATTGTCTAAAGCACAGAACGCTGGCAAATATGTAATGTAATTAATCACATTTTATTATGTTTTCTTCAATCAAATGGTCGAACATCATGATCTATCAACTTTACCCAATATACGTCAAATTCGAAATTGCATCAAAATTAAACACTAAGCAATATTAGTTAATATTTTGTCCGTTGCGATTTCTACTGACTTACATTCATTTAGTCGGTTTGTTTCTGTAAAAATGAGATAAATCGTGGTACAATAATGAAATTAATTTTTTTCTAGATTCAGTAGTATATTATCTTTAACATGGGAACAATTAATTGAAATGGAAAGCATCTAATATGCTCCATTCAAGTGATTTTGTATTGCAAAAATTGAAGAATACGAGTGTTAATTCAGGAACGCGAACAATGTGCGTTCATGGTTGCAAGAGAAATTAGCAAACAATGAGTTGTATTGTTAGCATTAAAAGACTGCGGTTTCGAATTAAAACGTTTGAATAAAACTGTTCAAAGTTCCATTAGAAAAAATACGACTGAGTACTGTGATTCATAATAAGAAATTTTTCTAACGATGGTTTCAAATCTAATTTATTTCCAATAACTTTCATTGATAAGATGGAGAAAGTTGTGACTTGTAACCATATCTAAAATTTTGGTTAATTTTAGTTAAAGCTTTACACATCTGTTTCTCTTTGCAAGGAACAAGGTTTCACGAGGCGAGTCTTTTTGTTTAATGAAGATGTCATTTGCAAATTTTCCAAAATGTATCTAATTATTTAAAAAAATGAATGGAATGTTTATATCATTAGTTATCTGTTTGATTAGAAGCATTATGTCCTACCATCCGTGTGAAATTATTTGCTTGAGTTTGCAAAATACACCATTTATGTGATGGTTAGATGAGAGATTTTGTGATATCTATCCTAACCATCTGAATTTAACAATTGACTTTCCATCGAAACATTTAGCCTTTGTATGATTATATTTCGAGTATGATTCAATGATTGCTTGGGCAACCCTTCTTACGTCAATAGCATAATTATTCACTGTAATACTTCTATCTTAATCCTAACTACATTAATATGCTAACTATCAGATTTCAGCACTTAGATTTCGATGCAGCATCTAAGATAAATATACCCACCGTCTTCCAGCTTTGGCAAACCTGTCAGAAAAGAGGATTTGTAAGGATATACAAAAATGGTAATTGTCAAGAAGCGAATGGAATGAACATCATTTAATTGCACATCTTATTATGCTGCATGATGTACTTATTAACCAAACAACACCTCTCCGAAAAATGATAAATAATTAATAAATAAAAACACATTGATCGCACAACAAATTTGAGAAGTGTTAAAACTGAAGTACATAAACGTAAACCATTTTAAACTCTTTCAACCGTAAATATTTTAGTCCGTAAATTTATTGTAATAAAGCGATTATGGTCGAACATTTAAATTTCAGTATTATATCAAAACTATGCAGTGTTTATTCCTTTTTTATTAAATTTTCATGCACAAAAGTAATTGAGTAGACTGTTGAGAGAAGGCAGTTTATTATTGAGACGGACGATTTTAGGGCAGGTGGAAATAATCTATTTTGATCAGAAGATCTCTCTTAACAACAACCGGATCCCCGAACGCTTAGACCTTCGCAAATGTTGATTGATAAATACTCCTCAATATTCTGTTGATATAAAAAACAAATTTATTTATTATAAATTTATATCTGTTTCCTATGCAATTTGCACTTTTTGTGTACGACACAGTGCTAAGCTGATACATTCGCCCAAACCTGTCATCGCAGGTCTTGTTGTTGTAAATGTTGTAAATGAACGACTAACTGCTTAACGTAAATCTTGTTAAATGTTTTCGCTAAGTTTGACCTCTAATACTATTTACACTGTCAGATATATCGATAGTGCATTTGATAATTTGCGATTGGAATATTCTTGACTTTGGTGGCCAAACTTCATTGTAGAGATATTAATATTTCGGGAAAATATATCTCGAATACACTCGGGGTATTCTGCCGTGCATACCTAAATTGTAAAACAAAATGAAGCAACCATTTTGTGGTTGATAAATTGAACAATCACGAAAAACTATATACATGCAGATTATTTATATACACAGGTAACACAATATGTGTATCTGCCTCAACCCTAATGTCGAACTCATTGTTCAGGACTTTCTATGCTCTCCCTTTCCCTTAAAACTCTCGCCATGTAGTAATCGTTGCTTTGAATTTGACGAAATGCATATTTATTATAGGTGATGATATATTTTGACCATTAGAACATTCATATTCAATCCGCAGTTCTATTTGATGTTTTGAGTAGGAATGGGGTGTTCTATTTATAGTCAGGGAGCAATTGTTAATCCACATTTTAAATTAGAACTGGGAAGCCAATCTCCCTAGAATTCAAGTTGCCAGACATGAGCATCTAATCCAAGCACTGTAATTAAAAACAATTCTTTCGCATTTCAAATAACTCGGAGAGAATTAGTATTTGATGAGTATTTGACCTGCGCATTATTGAAACTTAAAAAGCGTATCGCACTAGCCAACCTAGATGGCGCTAACATAAGAAAGAGGTAGTTTGATGATATGTGGCTTGTTATTCAAAACCACATACATTTTGTTCGAATTTCCAATTGTATATGGTGATAAGATTCGTTTAAATTAGTAAATAAGATGAATCCTATTCGTGTGAATATTAAACGATTTTTTTCGGGCAGCGATGGTACATTCACCCGATTATCGAGGACGTTCGACGACCAACAGTGAAATTTATAATATTGCATGATGCTTTCTTCACGAGAGTGGTCAGCAGTATTTTCCTGTGTTATTTTCTTGACGGTAAAAATAAACATGACCACATTCCACTACGCGAAGTAAATAGCAGCGAACTCACTTTCGGCGATAAAATTTTGCACTGATAGTGAAATCATAATAAACAACGATATTAGTCAACATTTTATGTATATATTCTTATCTTGTGAGGCAGAGCATTCGTTATATTTCTAAACAAAAGCAGCGGAAATAATTGTGTCACGATGAATAACGAAAATGTGAAATTTCTCAAAATGCTTCACACATTCTACAAAAGACATAATTTTCAGAAGTTTGTATTTCCAAGAAATGTTTTTCGGATGGGTGTTTAATGTGATTGGCCAATTTGAATTTCTATTGGAATGAGTAATGTGCGTTCTGGTAACAGTAACTCAAATATATTAATAATATCTGTTTTCACGTAAGGAAAATAATATGAACAAATATAGTGCTCACAGTAAGCTATGCTACGATTAAAATCGACAATGATTTATACAATAATTTTGGACTGTTTTAGTATACTGTAACCTGCAGTTTATCCATAGGACAACAAATTTAAATTTTAACAGCAAACTCATTCATATAAACTGAAACAAATTAAAATTACCATTTTTCTACGAATAACGTATGGTAATATTAAAGCTCGGTGCTTAGACCTCTTCTATTCTTGGTGTATATGAACGATATAGTAGAGGATATTGGATGCAACTTGATACTATTTGCCGATGATATTAAAATTTGGAAACGTGTCAGGTCTGTTATTGACTGTATGGCATTACAACGGGATCTGAGCATCTTATTTCGTTGGTCCCAGTTAATTGAGTTACTACTTAACCTTGCGAAATGTAAAATGCTGCAGTTTGGGAAATCTCGGCACCACACATATCAGCTTACCACGCAAGATCTCGTCTGGACCACAGCAGAAAACGATCTGGGTTTCGTTTAAAGTTAAGCCTGGACAGCATTGCCGGATGGTGTACAATAAAGCTTGCCGTATCTTGAGTCTTCTCCAAAGAATGTTCCGTATTTTTACGCCCGAATCCATACCCCGCGTAATTAACACGTATATACGTCCTGTTATGGAATATTCCATCCAAGCCTGGACGCCATGGCTGAGGAAGGATATCGAAATACTCGACAGGATTTATCATCGTGCTACAAAGTTGGTCTCCCGATACAGAAATTTGCCTTTCACAGAGCGAATGTTAAAACTGAACCTACAAGATTTTACCCAACGGCGGATACGTAGTGACCTTATTTTGACCTTCAAAATCCCGCATTCTGTAAACCATCCCCTTAAACACTTGCTAAATCCCAATGACCTTACTAGAACACGAACACATTCAAAGGCTTTAAGCATTCCGCATTCTCGATTGGATATACGTCGTATTTTTTTCTCAGTAAGAAAGTGTTTCACTTGGAACTATTTGCCTGAAGAAATCACACGATCAGAATCTGTTGAGGTTTTCGCTTCCAAACGCGATGAGCTTATGACGAACCATGCGGTATGCGAATGTCCCTATTGATTTTTGAGATATTTTATAATTTTTATATATTTTTATATGTTCCATATACCTTGTCATCCTATGGTTATTTTCAAGAAAATGCTTTTTCTACCATACAATTTTTTGAGTTCTGAGTTCTGAGTTAGTTCACCATAGTCATATAACAAATTTGTTTTATTAATTATAACTAGCAAATGTTATTAGCAAATTCGCTGTAACAGTTTCTTAACGAAATCAGATGCATGATCGCGTTCGCAATAAAATTCGTTGTAATGTATGTGTGAAACAACGATTGTATAAAACTCACAAGCAATCTCGGCCTTTGTTTTTTCTAATTTTAGGAAAAAATAATTTGTTGAAGTATTTTCATATATATATATATATATATATATATATATATATATATATATATATATATATACAGCAGTTGTGAGAGTAAATTGATGGACAAGTATTGACCACAGAAATGAATGAAATTTCTTTTGTCCCAAATTCATGGTTAGATATCTCAAGGAATTTGTGGAACTACTGTTGTTTCCTCCTTCATTCGGTGTTGAACATGGATGTACATAATAAGCGTATCACTGTTCTATGTTCAACACCCTTTAGAATGACTAAACATTCTGATACAGGGGTGATATTTTCACCTTTGCGCTCACCACGATATGCAATACTGCGCGGATCGGCGTCAGTTGCTTGCTGGCGGCGAAGTGTAAGTTTTGCCGTTTTACTAAATGAGAGGTCAAAAGCAAGTTATTTCACGTTCGTAGGTCTAATGCCGAGAGATTTCATATCTCAGATGCAAACGTCTTTGTATCGTAAGTGCGGTCTGCACAATGATATAATTCCAGATAATTTCAGATAATTTCGAATAGGACCATTCATCATTCCGTATAATTGACCCAGTCAGCGAGAGTGACGCTGTCGTATTATGGTGAGCAATCTCTGTATAACAGGTTGGGCGGTAATTTAGCATTCGTTAGTTTGTTCATAATACGGTGTATGATTATTTAAATGGAAAGCATTCAGCTCACCATGTCTTGCGTGAAGTTTCCGGGGCATAAATAAAATTATTTATTACGCACACACTCGTGGCTGCACAATCAACAAAAAGGTCTCAAACGAAACATAACGGCAGCTGCTTTTCAACATCTGTGCCTGGCGAAAGATTATCCGCAATGGAGGAGCCAACATATACGGAATAATGTATTGGTTCATGCTTAAAGTTTAAAACAGTGATGATGTGAGTCAATATAACCCCTGTATCACGGACGTTGGTTTGCTTATACTGATTGCCTGACAAAAGTCTTCTCATGTCTACAAAAATCAGTCAATTAACTAGGGGGGCTGCGCTCAAAATTAGGCAATAATTGCTGCACTATCAGCAAGCAGCAGGTCACTTGTTAGCACATGTCGTAACATGATTCGTGCTCTTAAGCGGTCAAGGCTAAAAAACTTCAAAACCCATTCTGTTTTGGTGCTTAACGCGTGTTCATCAGTGTAGCAAAGAAAATACTGAAAAGCTGGATATCTAGAACACCATTGTTTAGCACCTCGGCAAAATTCTGAAGATTCTATGCTGAGACTATTAACAAGTACTAAGTCCTTTATGCTAGAGTGGAAAGAAATGACGAGTTTGAGCTGCCGTGGAGTGCAGCCGATAAAATGCAGCATTATGAAACGATCATCCCAGCTAACGTAGTTAAATGCCTTTTTATATCAATAAAACAATTTGAGAAAATTATACAATTATTAATATGACAATGTTAAAATGAAAAAAAATAATCAGATTGCTACAAGTGTATTGATGCACCACTGAAGTTTAAATCCAAAATTAACTCACGTAAACCATTTTTAGAAATTATTGCGCTGAACACTGCAAAGAAATCTTATTACACATCTGTATTTTTTGAATAATTATTTTAATGTTAATTGAAAATCAATTTATCGATGCCACTGCTTAGATTGTCATTGTATCTCATATGTTGCTATTCCCTAGTGAAACACTCAAATATATGGAAATCGGTTCACTTGTTGTGCTTGCTTGTCACGGTTGGATAAGGATTGTACGACTACCTTTTTCAAACACATGTGCACAAACACTTGTAGATAAGACTTAAGCCCGTGCTCATTAACAAAAATGTTGATATGCATGCATTTTCATCACGCACAAACCCCCCACGTCTGGCTTCGTGCTGTTTTCACTCATGAGGTAGGGACAGTAGGATCAGGATTCACATATACCGAAAACGTTGGAAGAATGATAAACAAGTTGCGCTTGTATGTCACTTTGGGGTTATGTTTGTTCGACCAACTTGTTCAATCATATGAGTGCACACTCATGTAGGCCCATGAAAATGACCCAAATATGCTTGCATCTTCATCACACACACCTACTCACCACGAGAGGTTTCGTGGTGTTTGTACTTATCAGGTAAGGACAGTAGGATCAGGATCCACGTTCAGTCGTAAAACTGAAAGAATGGAAAACAAGTTGCACTTTTTATGTCCCTACATGAGTGAGATTATATATGTGATATAAGTGCATGCACATCCGCATTTTTTAAAGAAGTAAACGTTTCTAAGTGCCAGTAATGCATGCTGAATGTCAGTTAGATTGCAACGTTTTGTATAGATTCTGTAACATTCAATAGGAAATAAAATAGTCTTGTCAAATTAAGCGTGGATTAAAGATCGTTTCATTTAGTCTATTTATTTATCATTGAGATAAACAAAATCTATTTCCAATAGAAATCCAACAATTATTCAATACATTTGAACAGCCGAAAAAGGTTGGTCCTATAATGTTATCTTGAGTAGTTTAACGAAATTCAAGTTTAAATTTCTTTTTCAACGCGGTGATTTTATATACGGGTAACAGTTAACAGTGGCTGACATCATTCATTTCATTAATCAACAAATCTATGAATTTTCATCATTATTTTATATCTGATGGTTTTGTATATCCGAATGTTAGTAATAAAATGACTGTGTTGGCACCTTACTCAAGTTAACTCATAGATAGATTTCTCAACCGTGTACTTCCGTCAATGACTGTACTTTGTAGTTAAATGTATTTTAACTTTGCAAACAATATTTAGCCATGAATGAAAGGAAGAAACGAAATGAATCAGGAACTTTCCTGCACTCGTTCAAATTTCTTGCCGGATTGAATCGTAAGATTACAATGTTAGAAAAATTCTATAAAAATTGTTTTCTAAATGTAATGCGCTGCTCCATCACCAGCGAAATTACATAGCACATTACATTAGTCATTATTGATCGCTTCGAATGTTGAACTAAAGTTCATTTCGTGAAAGTAAGGGTTCTTTTTACGGATCCTATCAAACAGTGGCATTTAAAGTCAAACATTTTTCATAATTGTTTTCGATTTTTATGCTGCGAGCAGCACTTTTCATCGTGGAGGAAAAGACATGTAACGAAAAATTTATTGCCTCAGAACTAGTTTCAGCTTTTATAATTGATAGTTATTTAAAACGATATTCGGCTTAATCCGAGAGATTACACTCGAAGTGATATTTCTTCATTTAATTTCCGAAAACAGGAATAATAAGGGATACGTTTGGATAAAATTATTCGCAAAATGGAACGATTAAAAGTGATGCAAATAACACTTCGCACCCGAGAACATATATAAATGTGGTTATAAAATGTAAATAAATCCAGCCAGTGTAGAACTTTGAAAATATTTTTGTTTACGATATTTAACTCACAATTTTTCGCCTGTTCGATTACTGTTTTTGAGTACATATTAAGCAGTTTTATTAATGAGTGACCTTTTTCTGTTGCATCAATAGATATATTTGAATTTCCTAAACGTTTTGTATTCAGTTTCATATTTTATGAAAAAGATTTGAAAATAAATGATTATATATTAATCCTATCTTAATTATCATATTGTGCCATCAAATGAGAATTATCAAGTGAGAGGAACTAAATCGGGTGGCTCTTTCGACTCTAACGTCAGTTTCATTGTCGGCCAACAATGACGGCTAGTAGGCTGAACAATAACGATTTCTTATCTCGTTACATATCCACCTCTGGTTTTTATCATGTATCACCCCATAATCATACAACACAATTAAATCGGATGTTTCAAGTAATTGACAATAACGGAAATCTTTCATATTCTTTTTTGTTGACAAGCTCAATCCCAGATCTACTAATTTTAATTTAGATCTACGTTCACTTAAAATTTCGCATGGGTTTCATGAGCAAATCAACGAGATATTTGCATTTATTTGTTAATAGCTTAGAGGAAATTTAGTAAGATGCACATCTTTTTCTTGCGGTTAGGCTTCCAGCATACTCTTTTATATGTACTTGCAAAATTTGGCTGGGATTGATTAATTAAAACTTTTACGCTTCATTTTAATACAATATAAACATCAGCCTATATAAAAACCGGGAAAATGCAGAACGATAATATATGAACACGTTTTTTGACGGCCTAAAGCTAAATATTCTATCCTGGCACTGAGAGATTTTGCGTGATACTATTTTTGTAGATTTCAAATAAAGTTACCAATGTCGACGGTAAACAGCAAAAGGAATCCAGATGGACGTTCGGTAATACATATATTTAATGTTCCAGTATGTCACAATATAATTCTCTCCATTAAAGTCATTTTAAATTTCTTAACGATATTGATCAGGATAAATTAATGTTATTTATTTATTAGGTTTTCTAACCAACCTTACAAATAATAATAAAACGTTCTAGTTGCCAGAAGATTATTGATTGTTATATCAATATTTTCTTCATCAAAGTGTTCATCTGCAGGAATTTCAATCACACACAAACTACGGCCGGTTTTGCGCTGTTTGCGCTCATCATGTAGGGACAGTAGGATTAGTATCCGCGTGCGCCAAAAACATAATCCAATCGCCGTAATTTAAACTAATTATATGTTATCAAGGTCCATGTGTAGGTTAAATAATTTTATTTCAAATATAACACTGCAAAATATTTCTAGAGATTTCAAAAGATAAATTGAACAGTGTGAATTTTGGAATCAGTCTTACTTGGTTTTGCCACCTCTAAAATAGAGGACAAAAATCGTTTTAAAATTTTGACATTGTTAATATGTTATTCTAATCGAATATTTCTTTCATAATGTCAGCATAATGGAACAAATTGTGAGATGATTTAATTGTACGTAATGGTATGGGGTATATTTTCGATTTAACATCAAATGTGTTCGTCATATTTCACATTATTTAACGTGTGAATTGCCAGTGGTGTGATCTTATGTGCTGCGTAAAAATTCTGATTGAACTCCTGGTATTTTTGTGCTTCCAAAAACATTTTTTTCAATTTAGTCTCACTGATACATTCGAATCTTGATGTTTGCATCCATGTAAAGTGAAATATAATATCATGCATTTTGAAAATATCGTCAATAATTTGTTCGAAGTCATTGAATTAGAACGATAGTCATTACTTCCACCATCATTGATAACCTTGTTCAAGGTCATGTTAACCAGAGACGTGTATAGAAATTCATGACTTTGAAAATAAGATTTTCTAAATGAAACCCAGTTTATAAATTGAATGATTACTCATATCATGTCAAGTTTAGATATGACAATATGATTGCTGACGTTTTGTAGTACCGGTGCTTTCTCATAGGCAAATGCAGACAGCAGCAACAGCTTACAATAGAGTTTCGTACTATCAGCCACACAACAAATACTACGTTTAATAAATTAATCATTTTGTTTAATATATTGCAACCACATTTGAATAAAATTGAGATGAGTTTAGCTGACAGAATATTTTGAAAAAATACATTGTCATAAGCATATAACTTAGAAACATACTGTTGTTATAGTCATTCCCTGTGGATTAAATATGTAGATTATTAGCGATATTTTTATTACATTCACGGACGATTATATATATATATATATATATATATATATATATATCATCAAATATATGTTTGCAAATTCGTTTCCAGTCTCTTGACAGGCAATCAGAAACTCAAGTTTCATATACCATATCCCTGCTTAAACTGTTGTTGGACATTTTATTTATTCCGTGTATGCCTTCTCAAGAACACCGATTTAGATGGCTTTCAACGAAAAGTTCCGATCAGATAAGTTGAATAGTATTGTGTTGATTCCATCATCATCAACGCTTCCGTTGTCCAGTTATACATTTCCGACTGAGAGTTTTCCGTTCCATATCATACTTCGAACTATCTATATTCCTTTTTATAACAAGATAGATCTAAATACGAATCTATTGTTTATTAATATTATTTAATTGAAAGCTGTTATTGTACGGCTATCTAATTCTCTCCACCAGAAATCTATATGCGTTAACGAGTATGTAGCAGCAGATCTCATGGCAACAACTTAAACATTTCCCACTCTAAATCAAATTCTGGCAGGTACTTCTCTGCTGCCTGAGTTTGTTTATATGGAACTCTTTGCCTCCACAAATTATTTGTGCATCAAGCCTGAACATTTTAACACTTAACTGGTCAAGTATATGTTGACCAATTCCAACCTCGCACCTCAGTACTAAAAAAACAGTTTTGTGTTCTTCCATTTATACCTGATAATTTGAATCTATGGCTACCGTGAAATATTTGCTTTTTGAACCATTGAAACGTTGAATAACCTTGAATCAAGATGTTCTTTATAATCGTGAGTGAAGGAGAACGTTGACTGAATAAGCTTATTCGAATTTACAGATACGAATGGGATTGCCAAATAAATTTCTAGATACTTTCAACGAGTATGCAAGTACATGAAAATATTTGATTTATCAACACTTTTTTTCACATTTGTAACAGCTTTTTCCTTCTGCCAGCTACATAGCAACACAATGTGTTGGGATAATAAATAACAAGTCCGCCATCATGTTTTTCTCATTGCCTATGAAATCTTTATCTGGACTAGAAATGTTTTCCGCTATATATATATATATATATATATATATATATATATATATATATAATCTCTTTTTAGGCTTTTAGACAATTAGTATTTACGTTGACGCCTTTGTTAAAAATAAAAAGGGGCGCTCCGAATAAATAAGAAATACGATTACCGGTCTTGCTTAATTCTTCATATTGATGTCTTTTACAAATTTCGAAGATTTCATTGTCTAATCCAAGAGAATATTAGTAACAATTTTCAAAAAGTAACACGAACATGCGTCGCGTATACTGCCAATTATAATTATGTTGTATATTTAGTTTGAATATTATAATGATTAGAAGCACCTTCTACCGGATTAAATAAGCGATGAGTGTAGCTGAGTGTTTTCACATGTTGTACAGAACACCGCACTCTGGCACAAAGCAAACGCTATAATTCCAACGATATCAATCATAAACCCGAAATAATACGCTTCAGGGATAATTGTTCAGAAATGGTTCAACAGTACCAGCAGCTACATATAATAATTAACTCTTCGTTGTCATTTAAATTTGCTAAAATGAAACCGGTTGGGGAGAAATCACAAGAGTGAGAATACCAAGATGACAGCATTTTAGGAAACATTTGAGACATCCGCTGTAATCGATTTCTTTGAACTTGTGTACTCTTGATCTGTGTGAATCTTTGTCATTTTGATAACAAATAATATAAGAATGGTGGTTCTCAAATCTTGCGTTTCGTCGAGGTTAACTGAGGGTTAAACACAAATTAATGGTTTCATGGACAGAAAACGGTGATTATTCGATTAACTGGGGTTGATTAAATGAGGTGCAATGCAGTAAGTGGCCAGAATTTAATATGGTTAAGGACAGCTAACTCTATTTGGAATCATTTTACCGTCATGATCCGCATACAATCTGACTAGGTAGATCGAGTTCCACTCATTGTTACATAAACTTCCATGACGAGCAAAATTTGTTAAAAGTTGTTGTGCCTGATCGTGTAGCAAATATCACTTAATAAATTCTAAAGCAAAAGTTAGTTTAGTTTGGCGGTAGTCTTTTGCTTCTGAAATTTCATCCTAATTGATTTAAATGGAGATTAAAGTTTTCAGTGATATATATAGGTGACATTAATATTTGACTCAAAAAATCTCATAAAATTACCCATTGTTTTAGTTTTTTCGGAATATGTATTGAGGGCTGTTAAAAAAATATTTTGTTTAAAAACAGAAATATGTGATAATATAAACAGAACATTCGATTATTTTACGTATATACGCATAATAGAAATCAATGTTTTGAAATTGTTCAATAACAACCATGTTTTCCGACAAGACATCAGTCATGTTAGATGAATTTTGCTTTAGAGGAACAGAAATAGATCTTCTTGTGTTTGGGTCAAAATTACGTAGGTATAATAAATAGAAACTTTTAAGAAATTAAATATTATATCGGGCGAAAACGTGAATTAGAGTGCTTATTTGAAAACACAGTTCTAAGTTTTTGCTTCATGCTTGAGAATTACGGGTGATTCTGACGCTATATGAGAAGCCGAAGCCAAGCACTAGATTGAGGATCAGATTTCCGCTGTGGACATTTTGTAAGTGGTTATAAGTCCTTAATTACATATATAAATAGGTTAAAGATTCAAGATTCAATAATTTATGGCTTAAATGCTTGTAGCTATACAGCACCATAGAATTTTAGTATAAGAATAATAAATATATACAAAAAACGAGACATTAGGAATATTTACAGTTTATGTGGGTCAAAAAATGTCATTAATTTTTTTCGGTATGATGGAAGAATGTTCGATAGAATAAATATCGTGTGAATTAGTTCAATTCAGATAAAGCTATTTAACCTGTTTCTTATCTATGAGTGAACAAATTTGTGTCATGAAATTTCTAAAGATAAAAAAATTTCTGAGGGAAAAAAAGTAATTTAGGTGCAAACCGTTTATAGTTGTTTTTGTTTACGGTTCGCTTCTGACACAGTAACCTTTTCAGACAAATTGTTGTTAGTCAGGACAAGAGAGCATAACTGATTAACAGTAAACCCACAAACCCAGCCTATATTAGGGCTGAGTGGTATCACATCACGTAGGCATTACTATGATCTGCGGTCGCTTTCCCTAATATGGTGAGTTTGCACATCAATATAACACGAGCGAATAGGGTCAGAGTCAATTGACAATGTGGCGTAAAAGTACGTGTTTAATGGGTTAGATTTGAAGGAAAAGAAAACAAATAATTAACTGATAGTTAAAAGGTGAATACGAACGATTTACTTTCGCATCAGTGCTGATCTCCAGATTGTGGAGATTTCTGCCCCATCTACCTAATTGACTGCTAGTCTTAGAAATTTCGAACGCCTCCGCATGTAGGCGTTCACCTTACTGTTTAATACCGCGTCTCCACAATTCCACATTGTTTACGACGACGCTGTTGCCTGTATCGAAATCGTGCAATGACAAGGCTGAATCATGAATCAGGGATTGATATTATCCCGCATCACCGGTCTGATAAAGAACACACTATTTGAATATGAATAAATTATGCATTACTTCATTCAACTTACCCAGAGCGCCCGGGTTTACATCTAGATGATGAACACATTAGGTATTTAGTAATTATAATATAAATATTGTCAATATATCAATTCTGATATCACTTAATCTAATTTTTTCACCTCAGCAATTACTAGTACACAATTACTTCCAAATTTGAATTAGCAGGCACCCATATCAATTTATTCCAGGTAATTCCAATGTGTCCCTTAAAGAACGACGAAACATAGAAACAATATTCCACAAACAAACAAACGGAAATAATATTCAACAACTAGTTTCCCGCTATTTACCCAATAAATTTATTTTTAGCGAGCGTTGGGCCAGGAATGATGGGTTAAATGATACAATAAATGAAGTGACTTTTAAATACGATTAGTACCAATAATCATGATGAGAAAACACAAAATCGCAAAGTGATTACAGATCCCTGCTCAACACGTGTAACGCCATAGTTAAATCCTAAATCAGTGAATGATATTATCCGGGATCTCTGGCCTGATAAAGAACATACATTTAAGTTTGAATAAATTATGCATTACTTTGGTAAACATACTGTTAATGTTAATGTTTGTACCTACATGATGAACATATAATGTATTTATTAATTATAATAAAAAATTATCAATATTATTAAATCACTGGTTTCACCTTGGTAATTCATATTACAAAATCACTTCAAAATTTGAATAAGCGGCACATATATGAATTTCTTCCAGGTCATTCGAATGCGTCACTTAAAGTATGACGAAAAAGTGAAACAATATTTCACAAACACAAAAACATAAAAATAATATACCACAACTAGTTTCTAGCTATTTAGGCAATAAAGTTATTTTCAGTGATCGTAGCAAATAAATCTATAAATGAGGCCACTGTTAAATACCATTCGTACCAATAATCATGATGAACAAACACAAAATGGCAAAGTTGTTACAGAACCGTGCTCAAGACGATTATAATACCACTATCAAATGAGTGGCATTTATCCAGGAATTGCAATCTACAACTGGATAATAGCAGTTTACCATAATATTGAGTATATAATTGTGTGATGTTGCGAAGTGCGTTCGCGATGTGTGCTGATGACGAGCTTCCGAATGATATGAGAAACATCACCCTCCGGAAGAATGAAAAATGATCGTATTTCGAAAGATCTACTCCATGGTGAGTCGCAATTAAGAATTCGACCATTGGGCAGACCGCACTTGCGGTACAAAGATGTTTGCAAAAGAGATATGAAAGCACTGACATTGACCCCACGAGTTGGGAAGAATTCAGTTTCGACCGCTCACTTTGGAGGCTTTGTGTAAAGCGTCGTCTGCAAGCCAGGGACGAGCAGATATAGCTTTTGGATGTTGAACGCAGATCACGCCGCCGGCGTGCCACTGATGCAATACAACCGAGTTCTGACTTTCGTTGCCAGGGCTGCGGGAGAGATTGTTCCTCCCGAATCGGACTGTTTTGTCATTCCAAAATGCTACAGAACATGAACATTCACGCGATTCTGATGTGCATCCATGGTTGACATCGACCGAAGAAGGCCAACAACAACTCTATGAACAGCGCGGTTTTTCTTCCGCTTGCACTTGCCAATGTTGTGCGTTAACCATCCGTCGAACAATTAATTAGTGTACCTACGCTTCTAAACTCAACCAAGCAATCGACTTCTCAGCTAGAGTAAATCCACTGGTGTTGTTGGAATTCTACCTGAGCGAATCTAATACTGCATAGCAGGTATAATACAGCAAGTCATCGATTGCATATTCAGTGCTAGTAGTATGAGTCTGTCCTACAGCAGATGAGAGGCACCACAATCATCATGGTATTCAATAATAAAGGTAATCGAGGCGATTGCAATATTTAAAGAGGAATATACATTCTGAAAGTTGTAGGCAAATTGTTTGTTAAAATTCCACATATGAGGCATCGGGAATTCGCTCACGTAAATTACTCAGAAATTCGGTGTGGCTTTCGCAGGGGGAGATCAACTGTTAAAATGATCTTCTACCTAATACAAATATAGAAAGCGTGATCCTCACCAGATCATATCAAACCGCAGACTGCTACACTGATCAATCACTGGTATGTGCAAAACTGAAACTTCCCCACACAAGATTTCACCGCACCAAATTGCCTGCTAAGCCTGGGATAGACGTCACTCGCACGTGTGAACCTAATCTAACTGCGAGATTCGCAAAAGCCTTCACGGACGAGTTCAACAAGAAAACTTCACTTGAATCTGCTTTAGAAAAATGGGAATTGATAAAAAGCTGCATATGCCGAGTCGCACTTTCAACGTTATGTCCGAAGAAAGCTGAAACGAGCGATTGGTTCGAAGCAAAAGCTTCTGAGATGAATGCTGTGTTGAATGAGAAACGCTTAGAATTCTTGATGTTCAAATGTATGCAAACAGATAAAAACGTAGTCTTTTAAGAGCAGCTAGAAATAAGGTTTAACAGACTGGAAGGCGATGTGCAAACGACTATTGAACTGAAGTTAGCCTCAATATCCTAAATCTGCGGATACCAGAAATTTGCACGTTATCTATGATGGGATGAAGAGTGCCATTTGCCCAAACAAACTAAAAAGGCTTCTATTAGGTCTTAGTCTGGTAAGCCGATTGTCGACAAAACTAAACAGATGGAAAGATGGGTAGAGCACTTCTCTTCTCTTTACTCTAGGGACAGTATGGGTCTACCGCATGCACTTGAAAATGTCGAGCGTTTGCCGACCATTGACTATCTAGATACCCATCATAATCGTCAGGAGCTCAATAAGGCACTCAACCGCTTAGCTAATTGGAAGGACCCTGGTGACGACGGAATTCCACCTGAGCTCATCAAATGCGGTAGAGCAGCACCATTTGCTTCGTCAGTGCTGGCAGGAGGGGGGCGTCGCACAAGAGAAGCGTGGCACAAAGATCATCACGCTATTTAAGAATAAGGGTGACCGAGGTGACTGCAACAATAACAGACAAATCTCCCTTTGAAATGTTGTAGGCAAAGTGTTTGCTAAAGTCTTACAGATCCGGCTGCAATATTTAGCAGATAGAATTTACTCTGAATCTCAATGTGGCTTCAGCAAGGGTAGATCATCCGTTGACATGATATTCTCCCTAAGACAACTTCAAGAAAGAGGTGACAAAAATCTTATGCCATTATACGCTGTTTTTTATTGTTTTAACTAAGGCATGCGACTAAGTAAGCAGGGATGTTCTTTCAAAAATGCTTGATCTGATAGGCTGCCACACAAGGCTGCTCAGACACGTTATTTCGTTCCACTCAAGCATGAAAGGCCCAGTCCATTTTAACGGCTCTGCTTCTGAAGCACGCTTTTAGGACGAGAACAGAAGGCATTTTCATACGCACGCAAAGTGATGGTAAGCTTTTCAACCTGATCTGGTTGAGAGCACAAATCAAAGCACGGGATGTGCTAATCCGTGACCTGTTGTTTGCCGACGATGCAGCCTTTATTGCTCACTTCCAAGAGAACCTACAGTCGCTAATGGACTCTTTTTCGTCGGCACGCAAAGACTTTGGTCTAACAATCAGCATGAGCAAGAATGAATTCCTTAGTCAAGGGAATGTATCGCCTCTAATCATCAATGTTGAAAACTGTCAGCTTGCACCAGTACATCATTTCACATATCTCGGTTCAAACATTGCAGATAACCTCTCACTAGACACGGAGATTGATACCCGGATTGGCAGTTTGTGACGATTAAGCTCTTGTGTTTGGTGTAACCGCAAGCTGACTGTAAAGACAAAGATAATGGTATAAATCGCGTGCGTAATAATGCTTAACTATACGGCAGCGAAACATGCACCACCCACGGAAGACACGAACGGACGCTGAATGCTTTCCATCTACAAGACATCCGTCGTATGTTGAACATATCGTGGTTGGATAGATTGACTAAAGCTGAATTGCTTTCAAAAGTTGGTCTACAGAGCATGTTCACTTTTACATTAGCGCCGCATGCGGTGGCTTGGTCATGTCTACAGAATGGAAAATGTTCGTATTCCGAAAGATCTATTTTATGGTGAATTACAATTAGGAAGTCGACCATTGGGCAGACCACACATGCGCTACAAAGATGTTTGCAAAAAAAAAATGAAAGCGCTTGACATTGACCCCGCGAGCAGGGAAGAACTTGCTCTTGACCACTCACTTTGAAGGCATTGTGTAAAGCGTCTTCTGCAGATCACGCCGCCGGCGTGCAACTGATGCTATACAAGAGATTTTCGACTATAGATGCGAGCAATGCAGGAGAGATCTTTTCTCCCGAATGGACTGTATAGTCATTCAAAAAGCTGTAAAACATGAACTTCATGCGATTGTGATGTACACCCATGGTCGACATAGACCGAATTAAGCTAACAACTATGGATTAAAAACTTTTGAAATGATATCAGTATATTTGCATGAATCTCTTTCCGCTTTAACACAAGTGATCTGTTTAAGAAGATGCATCAAAATACAATTTGATTTGACCAACCATGCAGAGACGAAATTCGATATGGCTTCCGTCAAAACACACTGATCAAGTTTATTATATACCAAGCTTTTAAACAACGTTTCTAGTATCTTACGCTATTATCATTAATATATTGATTTAATATAGAATACGTTAGTGAGTATTAAGTAAAGATAATTTCAAATTTACTAATCTTTCTCTATTTCAAAACTGAACAAACATCTAAATTATTTTAATCTGAGATGAAGCGATATGATATTCCAATTGAGGTAGCTGAGTTGAATGTTCGTTTCTCGATGTCACATAAGTAGAAAAAAACTCTTGCCTCAACAACATTAACCGAGTAAAATTACAGTTACGATAATATTTTCGGAAAATAATCAAGTATTTATTTTCATGTCTTGAGTATGGTAGAGTGATATATTTTCGTTATATTGGAGCGATTCAAGAATTAGTTTGTATATAACCATCGAATTTAGATTTCATCATACTCAAAGAAGTGAATCTTGTGATGCATTTAAACAGCGAATTCAAAACAGAACGCACGCGTATTCAATGAAAACACTCGATTTATTTTTGCTTGGAGTATAGAGTATGCAGCATACAACCGTAACTTTGGAGCATATTTAGGGGTTGTTAAATTGGTATTAACTATCCTGAGTTTTTTCAAGCAATGTTAAGATGTATTTGAGTTAGGCTAGCTTTGCCGTGCATCAATTTAGTGTACTAGTTGTTTTCAGACGCTCAATTTTTGGCGAGTTTTCGAAACCCTTGAAGAACATTGACGTTCGTAAATATGAACGCTGAGGCGCAGCCCAATTTGAAACAAGGTGTTGCCGATACACATGTCGCTTTTATGTCGTCGATAATTGAGTAATGTTATATTGGATTTCAATTATTGGATTCTGATCAACCTTAATAACATTTATGCTGTTGGCATTCATCAAGTGAGGACAATATGATTATAACCCGTGTGCGTTAGAACAGAGGAGAACATGAAGATAAAGTTTGAACGATAAAAACAGTGATAGTAAGTCTAACACGGCGTTTCTGTTTATGTATGGACAAAACTGGATGAAAATCAACCTATATGTTTGAACGAAATTTCCCTATTCGATTTCATTTCCATTACGCGCACAGTCGAGACCGATATCTTGTTGATTGCACACAGGAGCTAGGAAAAGTACTGCCAGGATTCGCATGCCATTAAACGGAGTTGGGCAAACAATGTTCAATTTTTCAATCTACACATTGATAAGACTATCTCACATAATGTATGCGCATTCGTAGAAAAGCATACTAAATACAACATCCGACCATCGCCTGATACAATGTTGATAACAAGCAAACATGGAAATCAAGATGCGATATTTTAGACACAAGTCCTGAGATTGGGTTATAAAAGTTGCCAATAAACTAAATATGATCCTAATAAATTGTTATTATTTTACAAGCAGCTTACTTATTTTGAAACCTGCAGGGCGTAAATATCAAGGCATATATGAATGAAACAATTACAGGAAATTAGAAAATTTTCATTCCTTAGATTTAATTTATCACTGAAACCTAATGGTACATTTTGAAACAATCGTTTAATTTCGCTGACAGATGTGGTTTTGTTCGTCACAGATTCAGGCACTAAAATAGGTAGCAGTGTCTTTTATCAGATTATAAAAGATGGTTGCATAAATTATCAGAGTTTGTATTATTTAACCTGATATTAGAATCGTTATATCCTTGGTGGAAACAAATTAAATGTTTCTCCCATAGCTTCCTGTCCGATTCTTAGGTACGTTTGGATCGTCGTTGTAATATCTACGGTCTTTCTAGTAAATCAGATTTTATTAAACAAAAAAACCCGCTCTCTAAATATGAGAGATTTAAATAACCTAAATTCCGCGAACTGAAATGTTTTCCTCGCTATGGGGTTTCCAATTTTGTTTTAACTTTAATAAATTTATGCCTGACAGTAGATACGTCTGTGAATACAATGGAAATGTCCAACAAAACTGGACAGTTTACGCTTTAACTATCAATTACTTTAAAATTAATTATATTCTATCCAATTGTATTGAACACAAAATTTAAATCATGCGGTATTTGATAAAACATTTACCATCCAGTACGTTGGTTACATCTATAAAATCATAATTACAAACAAGGTTTCGTTAACGAAATAAATTTCCAATGTTGAACCTAGCATTATTAAATGCATAAGTTTGAATACGAATCTATTCAAACACATTTTGCTAAATGATATACTAATATTAATATTGAAAATGCAAAATAATCCACATTATTTAGCAGGGTTAAAGTGTTACGAATACTCAATCTTAACGACTTGTCGCTGTTAAATTGAAATTTGTCGGTTGCGGTTGTATCATGGTCGTCCTATTAAATGTGATGCCTGTGAGGCTAAAGTTTTGTGCACAAATACAACAAAACAATTAAACTCACAAGCATCATGAATTGATTAAATAATTGCGTTTCGCAGGTTCGTATACGTTAGGAATTTAACATGGAATAACAAATTTCTTGAGTATATATAGGGTAGTAAAAGCGGTGAAATCACACAAATAGTATGTATAAAACTGGTCAATGTACTTCACAACTTACCATTAACAAACTCTGAAAAATTGTAACAACATAATTAAATAATTTCAAATGATTTCTTAGAGATATTATATATGTATGTATTAAGTAAGAATAAATAGTTGTTTGATATATATATATATATATATATATATATATATATATATATATATATATATATAAATCTTTCATTTTTAAATAAAATACAATTTAAAAATCAATGCTGCGATAATTATTCCTAATGTTCCGTACAGTTTACGTTCTACCGTTATCCACTCGACTATAAACATCTATCTATCTATCTATCTATCTATCTGTTTCTATATATATATATATATATATATATATATATATATATATATATATATTACAATCACAGTAATCTTTGATGCATAGCAGATTTTCGAATAAGTAAAAATCCGATTCGGAGGTACAATCTCTCTCGCTGCGGTTTGCAGAATACATATATAGATACAGGGGGGTTCAAAAACATATATGTATTCGATAAACGAATAATTCAATGATAACGTTTTCAATTTCGTTCAATCACATGAACCAACACTCATGTAGATAAGGTTTAAACCCATGTACGTGAACAAAAACTCATTTGCATGCATTTCCATCACACACCACACGACCGGTTTCATGCTTTCTGCACTCATCAGATAGGGACAGTAGTATCAGGATCCGAATGCGCTTGAATCAGTGGAAGATTGGTAAACAAGTTGCACTTGTATGCCTCTGTTGGATAATGTTGGTTTGACGAACCTGTTCAATAACATTAGCCCACACTCATGTAGATAGTTTTTAAACATAAGACCATCAGTAAAAAATCTCTTTTCCATGCATTTTTATCACAATTAATGCGCAAATGCATTCAAAGAGCTTATTTCATTAATGTTGATATGACCTAATGCAGACCAGAGGGGTGGTTATCTGTAGATGGTAAACAGTACGTGAAGGTAGCTAAAGTTAGTTGGGAGAGTATTTTGATTCCAATTTTATTTAAAAATCAACAATTGTCTCATATAAAACGAACCTTCTACAAGCGCCACTCTATTGGCCAAATTCCTGGGGATCGTTTCGCTAGTTTTCTCAACATCTTCTAATGCTTCTGAATACTTATCTTATGCTACACATTTCAAACAAATGGATTATATTCCTTTTCTTTTGATCACGTAATTCCTTAAAGCGGACAGCTTTTTCAATTGATGTTCACACATAGATTGGCAGGAATTAATAGTTGCCTGAGGCTAACAATCCGTCAAACAATATTCGTTCAATTTCTGTTTGTTTGTGAGTTTGGCAAGAATTCTTTATTTACAATTCGTTTAAAATGCAAATCTTTATAACGCCATGGAATCAATTTCTAAATTATAAAGGATGTATGAGGGTAATGCGTCAAACATTAAATAGTCCCTAACAAAATTTCAGGCTTGCCGAATGAATTAATTTTACATTCCTCTGTCAAGCTGAGTGTTCTTTTTTGAATATGGATATTCCATTAAAATATTGAAAAGCTATTTATCTATAACTGTTAATATATTTGTTGTGCAGTTATAATATTAACATTTTTATTCAGAAACTCAAATCATGAAGAGGAAAATCAAATACAAGTAATGTTAGAGAAATGAACTATTTACTCAGTTTGTTTGCTACATGAAGAAAAACAAATTATTGGTTGTATATTATCAAATTAATGTATTTTTTGTAGATGATTTTAAAAATTCGCAGTGAAAAATATAAAATCCTCTAAAGACAGAAATAACGAACATTTAACTTTCAATAACCAGCATGTAGCAATATATATATATATATATATATATATATATATATATTTATATATACATCAAATCACAGTAATATTTCAGGTTTTGCAGATTTTCAAATGAGTCAAAATCCGATTCGGGAGGAATAATCACTCTCGCAGCGGTTTGCAGAATACATATATAGATGCAGGGGTTTTCAAAAGTATATACCTATAGGAAAAACGAATAATTCAATAAAAAGTGATTAATTTAGTTTAATCACATGAACGAACGCTAGTGTGGATAGGGTTTATTCTCATTACTCCGGAAAAATACTCATTTGTATCAATTTCCATCCCACCACAGTTACCTTTTGTTTGCACTCATCAGGTAGGGATAGTAGGATCAGGATCGGCAGGCGAATGAATCAGTAGAAGAATTGTACACAAGTCGCCATTGTATGCCACTGTTGGAACAGTTTGGTACCGCCATACCGTTCAATCACACGAGCTCACACTCATGTACATAGGGTTTGAACCCATGTCATAGACCCAAACCTCATTTCCATCCATCTCCATCACACACACAACTCACAACATGTTTCATGCTGTATGCATCCATAAGGTAGGGACAGTAGTATCAGGATCCGAATGCGCTTGAATCAGTGGAAGATTGGTAAACAAGTTGCACTTGTATGCCTCTGTTTGATAATGTTGGTTTGACGAACCTGTTCAATAACATTAGCCCACACTCATGTAGATAGTTTTTAAACATAAGACCATCGGTACAAAATCTCTTTTCCATGCATTCTCATCACAATTAATGCGAAAATGCATTCGAATTAGCTTATTTTATTAATTTTGTTTTAACCTAATGCAGACCAGAGGGTTGGTTATCTGTAGATGGTAAACAGTACGTAAGGGTAGCTACAAACGCCACTTTATTGGCCAAATTTCTGGGGATCATTTCGCTAATTTTCTCAACATCTTATAATGCTTCTGAATACTTTTCTTATGCTACACATTTAAAACAAATGGATTATATTCCTTTTCTTTTGATCACGTAATTCCTTTAAGCGGACAGCTTTTTCAATTGATGTTCACACATAGATTAACAAGAATTAATAGTTGTTTGAGGCTAACAATCCGTCAAACAATATGCGTTCAATTTCTGTTTGTTTGTGAGTTTGGCAAAAATTCTTTGTTTACTATTTATTCGGAGTGCAAATCTTTATATCGCCATGGAATCAATTTCACAACTCACCATCAACAGGATCTGAAAAATTGTAACAACATATTTAAATAATTTATATAGATTTCTCAGAGATATTATATATGTATGTATTAAGTAAGTATAAATTAGTTGTTTGATATATATAAATATATATATATATATTAATCGTTCATTTTTAAATAAAATACAAATAATTTGGTCACAAAACTACAAAGGTGACTGAACGAAAACTCTTAATGTAACATTTATAACGCATCAATCAAACGAACTGGAAATCAATTCACAGGAAACACACCGAATGTCAGAATGAGTTGCCTATAATTTATCTTGACGCAAGATTCATAATAAACCCCTCCTTCCATAACCAGATGAGAATGGGAAGAAAATATTGTGGCCACTTTAAAAAACGCTCAATGTCCGACTCGCGACGAGTCAGACAATTAGACGCACATTTTGATCCGTCTCTGTATATGGAAACCACAATTAATTAACAATTTACTGAGGCACAACGCATATTAAACAAACTATCTGAAATGAAATTTCTCCGTAATCTGTTATTTGAGACGTGGTTCGGACCTCATGTGAGCGATCGTGAGCTCTATATTGTTAACATGATGGTATTTCCGATCGACTGTTTAGGAACTTGTAAGAGAGTAGCTGTTAACGACCTCAAACGTTTTTACTGCACATTAGTTTCAGGCACCGATCTCGGATGGTGTACTAGTTAACCATCCTTCCCGATTGCACACACAGAAATGCTTTTGAAAGCGAAGCAGTACGTATGAAGAGGCGCTAGTCTCAATTACTTGTAACGCCACAATTCGAACTGTCACAACTATATATCCAAGTAAATCGTCCATCCTGATCACTAGACTGCACATTTCGATCACTTCGAATAGCATAATCTTGTTTTCCAGTACACTTAACAAAAACGTTTGTAACGGACATCGCTTCTTGCGTCCTAACCTTCAAATTCAATGCCATTGAAGATGTTCACTATCAAACTCCGTTGGGTAAGAGCGACCACCTTGTCCTGTTCTTTAAATGTGTAAATCTCATTTAGGATCCTGAAAACATACGATAGGATGCATACAAACATGCATGAGCTATTCTGAGGGTCGCTAGAACGAGGGTGTCTCTACTTAGTCACGATCGCCTGACTCGATGGGTGGTGCTGCACCTTACCACATTCTGAAATTGCTCTGCCAACCGATCACTGATGACGACCTACAACTGTAAGACACATTATGGTGTTAGCTGAATGTAACAGCAGGAGAAAAATGCATAGTGTGTGTGATTTTCCTTTCTCCCTTTAGGCGACGAAGCCTACAATTTAGCATTACTAGCATATATACGCTTAGCGGCTAACAGATACCGCGGCAAACTTCTTCTGCCAAACTTAAAGGGAAATATTTTCATCCAGAAAACTATTTACATGCTTTATACCAACAGTTGCTGGAAGAAATTCCACTCTACAACCATATTTTCAACAATACCCGATTTCGTGGTTTTGATACGCCGTCTATCTTGGAATTGATACTGACAAAGGAAGAACACGTGATTGAAAGTCTCACTCATGAAGCTCTAATAGGACTCAGTAACCACTTAGTTATTACGTTTGATTATATTTGCCTGGCAATTAGAACATGTGACATAAACTAGGTGATTAGAAAAATTGACTTTTCACAACTTAAATCTACTCTTAATAACACCAAAGACCCTGGTGTTTAGTCTGACAGCATGCAATATCAGTGGGGGTGGATGGTAACCAAACTTCAATCTGCCGTTGAAATGCAATCTCAACTTGAAAAAAGAAAGTTTGTAATGAATCGGTCAGAGTAGTTTATTGGTAACATTTCGCTTCTTACACAGCAGCTTTGTCAGACCAAGGGTGTCTTTACGAACAGAGATCAATCTTAAATTTCATTCACCTGACCAATCATAAGCTGGTTAAGGACTGCACAGTTCATGGTGGGTTCTGTTCTCGTTAAGAAGGACAGGCACGTTCAATATCAAGTGACGTACCAACACTCTCTGTTCGAACTGACCCGTGGTCTGAATAAGCTTCTGTGTCAGAAGCGAAACGTTACCAATAAACTACTCTCACCGATTCATTATAAAAATTTCTTATTTCATGATTATGAATACCCGATCGATCACAAAATAAATTCCATTACATTGCGATCTCATCTTTTTCAAAATGTGAAAAAATAGATATACGTTTAAGCTGAATAGCCGAAGACGAAAATCTTTATCTTTGCGAAATGCTGCATGACGGGATCACCGACACGATACCACTGTTGAGAGTAGGGAGGCAATCCATTTGCTGACAAATTAGGTGAACAAACTTGTCGTTGATGGCAAATTGAATTATCAAAAACATTTGCTCATCAAAATGGAATCAAACCCCAAGATTCTCTATGAAATCATAAATAACCGGTCAAGAGTGAAACTGGGTGTCGCTGCTTTAAAGACACATGATGAGACAACAACCACAGCATCGCAATCTGCGAAGTTCTTGTCCATTTCTTCTCCACTCTCTTCAGCCTACGTAGCACCGTTATACGTCCTTTAACTCCCGTAATCTCACCTAAAAATGTTTTACAAAATCTAACTTTTACCCCGGACAGTGTCCTTCGCAACTTTCTAAATTTCAACACGAAGAAATCTCCAGGAGCTGATGAAATTACCCCACTGATCCTACAAAACTGTGTTTCTACTTTGTGTATGCCCTTGACCTACTTGTATATCCTCTGTCTAAACATATGTTTTGTTCCATGTGGTTAGAAGAATGGCATCAATACCCCAATCTACAAAGGAGAAAACCGTTCCGAAGTATCCAAAAATAGACCAGTAACACTACTACCGGTGATCTCTAAAGTGATGAAGCGCCTCGTTGCAAACAGCGTCACAGAACATCTGGACGACAATTCCTTGCTCGCAGTCGAACAACACGTGTTCAGAAATAGATAATCTCGCCTTTCAAACCTTCTGCTCACCCTCCATGACTGGACACAAGCTGTAGACAAAGGTCTCTCAGTACACGCTTGTTATCTTGACATCTCAAAAGCATTCGATCGTGTCAACCACAGTTTGTTACTACAAAAATGGAGCAATGTGGCACCAAGGGTTCATTTATAGCCTGTTTTGAGGACTATCTCCGCGACCGTGTCATTCGAGTAAGGGTTGATGTTGCTTTATCACAATTAATTGCAGTAACGAGTGGAGTGCCGCAGAGATAAATGCTTGGACCAATTCCTCACCTGATCTAATTAAACGACATACCAAAACTTGTTGGCAGCAAAATCTTTTTATTTGCTGATGACATCAAGCTGTTGACACAAGTATGCACAACTGAAGATTGCAGTCAGCTTCATCTGAACCTCGATGCCTTACAAGACTGGTCAGTTAGAAATGAACTACCTTTCAAGCGCATGCGGATCCTGATCCTACTGTCCCTATCTGATGAGTGCAAACAGTATTCCGAATTATTACTGGTTTCCAAACTTGATAGTTGGTCTTTCAGGCGTTTACTTCTATTGTGTTGTGACAGAGAGCGGTGTGTGCATACCATTTGAAAACCCGTGAATAGAATTCTGGCCTTATATCTTTTCGAATTCCATCACTGTTTCAAATCCATACATTCTTTGGAATAAAGTGGAATATTTTAAATTTGATTTTGTATATTTTACCACGTCTAATCGCGTTAGCTGAGATCAACATTAGTATTTTTGAAACATTTGTCATTGTGTCGGTCCTCCATTACATCTCGGGCGATAACTTTATGGATGCTACATATGTCCTGCTATTTATAGGGAGTCGTATAAGTGATATGCTTTATCATAAATATATTTGTCGGAGTTAGGAACTTTAACCCGTAGACTGAAGCCAATTGCTAGCGGGCAATATTGCAGATCATTTTGAGAAATTTGCAAATATTATTCAAACTAACACGACGATAATGGAGCACAGTAAAATGCTAACAAATTCCAGTCTATGCTAAACAAAACATTTAGGTTAAATTAAATAAAACATTTAATCGAACTCCATTAATCACAATCAGTAACAACAACGTGATTTTTTAAAATATAAATGGTAATGTTCAACGTAAATCTGAATGCTGAAATATGAAAACGAGACGAAATAAACAAGCAATTCTAACAAATTCTAGTGTATACCAAACAATGGATTTAGGCTTAAGTAAATAAAAATTTCATCAAATTCCATTAATCACAATCACTAGCAAAAACATGATCTTTAAATATAAATGGTAATGTTCATCGTAAATCTCACCTGGTGCTAAGGCCATTAATACTGAAATATAAAAACGAGACGAAATAATCAAGCAATTTTAAAACGAACCCTAACATATTTAGACTGCGCATTGTTTTCCTAAATCTGTGAAAACAAACGAAATCGGGTCTAGATAGGGAAAGACTAGCGAGTAATTGTATACAATTTCCGTTTCTACTATCACCATTGTAATCTACCTTTTTGCTATTTTACAATATATTGTTCGTAGCAGTACACAATGTGCACAGACACATTTATATGGATGGTTAGAAATTTTTGTATTTACACGATTATTCTCGTAATGCACCCTGAAATCTGAACATGTTTTTATAATCTCTTGTTTCTTTTCCAGGAAACTCTGGAAGGCTAAATTCGTCAATATCTACGGAACTAATTTCGAATAAATTGTTGTGAGAATTGATCTTGAGTGACATATTTTTGGCTTACTATTTCTACGCATATCATAAGCTCATGGTTTGTGTCTAAGTACTTTTTTTAAAATATTTCGGTCATTATTAAAGTAATTAATACAATGCATTATCATGGTTTTCTATTGTATGCTGCTAGTAAGAATATGATGAAATTATAGATCTGCATACATATAATCCGAAAAATACTAACATCTTGTTACTTGCAGAAGTGCGGTCGCATTATTGTTGCTCCTACACGTTTGGTCATATATTCGCTGAATCACCCCGGAATTATACCATTCGAAAAGGTCTGTGTTACTCCTGACTATAGCTATCGGTTTATATACGATTTTATCTTGTCAGTCGATTCAGAGCAAAGTTACCGTTTGGAATTAAATATATCAGTTTGTTCACGCGTGCAAACGTTTAAACAATTTTCTGTCATTGAAAAGATCTCATCGAGTTACGTTTTTTCATAACTAATTTTCGGGGTCTATCTCGTTATCATGTATTATTTGCTGAAAGACGAATTCAAAAGTTCGAACGCATCTATATAAACCAGTCGCCCAAATGCCCATCTCTCAACCGCGTCATGCATCCAACACATGCTAAGAAATCAATTGATCAAGCTGAACCGTTGATCAGCTTGAACTCTGAAGTACATTGAATTTGAATTTGAATCGTAATAGTAATATAAACAAAATACAAAATAGCTCGCTTGCATGCATTTCCATCATACACACAACAAGCCCGGATTTGTTCTGTTTGCACACATCAGCAAAGGGCAGCATGGCGTTTTTAGTGACTCATGTCGAAAGCGACTATCATTATCAAGGAAACATAATAGTTATGGGTTATTTTTCTTATCTTTAGTTGTCACAATAATTCAAATTCGCGCATAATATTTTTCCATTTCGCTTTCCAATATCAAAATCTTCGGGTTAAAATATTTATCATCAAAACTTGTAGAAATATGCTCTTTTAGGTTGACATATTTAATCATTGCTTGCATTGATATTTCACACAAATCATTGATCATGCCGAACCTGTGTTGTTCACTCGAAAAAAATAAGAACGTTAATCCCTATATAATAAGTGATTTTCGGAAGACTTGGTTCAGTTAATGTATCATGGCTCCGAACTGCATCAATATCAAACTAGATTTAACGAACGTTTTTAAACGGTAGCTGCAAATTCTAGTTTGGTCTACAACTATTGTTCTGTCACAAACATCAGCGGGTCTACTCTTACTGTCTCAACATTGTGACTGCAAACAGGCAGAAACCGGTAGTGGTGTGTAAGTGCGAGGGATGTATGCAATACACTACATCAGACTTTGAAAAAAATAATAACACAGAATTGAATTTTGTCTCGAAATTTAAGAAGGACAATGTCTTATTTGGGAAGATTCAAAATTTCAGCTTTTGAAAATTTAAAATGAAAGGAATAGTATATTTTGTGATGCAAATTTATGAACTATTTAAGTCACTATAGGCACTAGAAGTTTGGATATCAATGAAATAAGGTGAAAAGACGTTAGTTTGTATTATCTTAACATCTACCATCCATGCATATAAGAAATTATATCTGTCTTCCACTCAGATGGCACCACTGCAGTTGGCTAAAGTATAATTGAACATATTCCTAAATGGTTCACACAGCTGAAGGTTACAGGATTTCAGTACAGTTGCTGTGATTCCGCCTGATTCAGGAGATTTCCTAGTGTTATTGTGTAATCGCTGAATTGATTTCCATCTCAGTCATATGTTGCGTCACAGTTGATGGCGGTAATTTATCTGTCAATTTAATCGTTAAAGGACTAAATACTTTTGCATAAATTTGAGCAAGCGCATCAGCTGTTGCCTTTGTTGAGACTGTTAATCCATCCTCAGTAAGCACAAGAAACAACCCTAGTTGAACGCCAGATAGAGCATTGACTAGACGATGTAGCAATTTAGGATTTCCTTCTATTTTCAAAGATAGAAAGCAATGTTAGTTTGGCTTGTCTTCCAAGATAAGAGCGCTCGCTAGTTTCGAATTATTGAAATATGGACAAACATCATCAGTCCGAGTGTTTCTGTGTTGAACCCAAATCAAATTTGTGAATCCTAAATTGAGAGAATTGCATCCAATTAATTCCCATACTAAGGTTGCCAATTGTGTACCACACTTGCCAAAACTTAATGTGTGATACCCTTATCCAGTGTCTAAAGCACACTTCGCTCGCAAATATGTAATGTAATTAATCACATTTTATTATGTTTTCTTCTATCAAATGGTCAAACATCATGATCTATCAAGTTTACACAATATACGTCAAATTCGAAATTTCATCAAAATTAAACACTAAGCAATATTAGTTAATATTTTGTCCGTTGCGAACTTTACTTACTACTACTACTACTACTACTACTACTTACATTCATTAATTCGGTTTCTTTCTGTAAAAGTAAGATAAATCTTGTTACAATAATTAAATTAATTTTTTTTCTAGATTCAAAAGTATATTATCTTAAACATGGGAACAATTAATTGAAATGGAAAGCATCAAATATGCTCCATTCAAGTGATTTTGTATTGCAAAAATTGCAAAAATTCAGGAACGCGAACAATGTGCGTTCATGGTTGCAAGAGAAATTAGAAAACAATCAGTTGTATTGACAGCATTAAAAGACTGTGGTTTCGAATTGAAACTTTTGAATAAAACTGTTCAACGTTCCATTAGAAAAAATACGACTGAGCACTGTGATTCATTATATGAAATTTTTCTAACGATGGTTTCAAATCTAATTTTTTCCCAATAACTTTCATTGATAAGATGGAGAAAGTTGTGCCTTGTAACCATATCTAAAATTTTGGTTAATTTTAGTTAAAGCTTTACACATCTGTTTCTCTTTGCAAGGAACAAGGTTTCACGAGGCGAATCTTTTTGTTTAATGAAGATGTTATTTGCAAATTTACCAAAATTTATCTAATTATTTAAAAAAATGAATGGAATGCTTATATCATTAGTTATCTGTTTGATTAGAAGCATTATGTCGTGCCATCCGTGTGAAATTATTTGCTTGAGTTTGCAAAATACACCATTTATGTGATGGTTAGATGAGAGCTTTAGTGATATCTATCCTAACCATCTGAATTTAACAATTAACTTTCCATCGAAACATTTGCCTTTGTATGATTATATTCCGATTATGTTTCAATGATTGCTTAGGCAACAAACCTAACGTCGATAGCATACTTATTCACCGTAATATTTAAATCATAATGTTATCTACATTAATATGTGACCTATCAGATTTCAGCGCTTAGAGTTCGATGCAACATTGGATATAAATATACCCACCGTCTTTCAGCAATCGCAAACCTGTCGGAAAAGAGGATTTTTAAGGATATCCAAAAATGGTAACTGTAATAAAGCGGATGAAATAAACATCACATTCATCACATAAAAAATTGGAGAAATGTTACAACTGAAAGGCATAAATGTAAACCATTTAAAACTATTTCAACCCTAAATATTTTAGTTCATAAATTTATTGTAATAATGCGATTGTGGTCTAACATTTAAATTAAATATTATATAAAAACTTTGCAGTGTTTATTCCATTTTTAATAAATGTTCATGAACAAAGTAAGTGAGTAGACTGATGTGAAACAGCAATTTATTATTGAGATTTCCGATTTTGGTGCAGGTGGAAGTAATCTATTTTGATCAGAAGATCTCTCCTAACAACAACCGGATCCCCGAACGCTTAGACCTTCACAATGTTGATTGAGAAATGCTCCTCAATATTCTCTTGATATACAAAACAAATTTATTTATTATAAATTTATATCTGTTTCCTATGCAATTTGCACTTATTGTGTACGACACAGTGCTGAGCTGATACATTCGCCCAAACCTGTCATCGCAGGTCTTGACTGAAAGATGTTGTAAATGAACGACTAACTGCTTAACGCAAATTTTATTAGATGTTTTCGCTAAGTTTGACCTCTAATACTATTTACACTGTCAGATATATCGATAGTGCATTTAATAATTTGCGATTGGAATAATCTTGACTTTGGTGACCCAACTTCATTGTAGAGATATTAATATTTCGGGAAAATATATCTCGAATACACTCGGGGTATTCTGCCGTGCATACCTAAATTGTAAAACAAAATGAAGCAACCATTTTGTGGTTGTTAAATAGAACAATCACGAAAAACTATATATATGCAGAATATTCATATATACAGGTAACATAATACGTGTATCTCCCTCAACCCTAATGTCGAACTCATTGTTCAGGAATTTCTATGCTCTCTCTTTCCATTAAAACTCTCGCCATGTAGTAATCGTTCCTTTGAATTTGACGAAATGCATATTTATTATAGGTGATGATATTTTTTGACCATTAGACCATTCATATTCAATCCGCAATTCTATTTGATGTTTTGAGTAGGAATGGGGTGTTCTAATTATAGTCAGGGAGCAATTGATAATCCACATATTTTAAATTAGAACTAGGAAGCCAATCTCCCTAGAATTCAAGTTGCCAGACATTATCGTCTAATCCAAGCACTGTAATTAAAAACGATTCTTTTGCATTTCAAATAACTCGGAGAGAATTAGTTATTGATGAGTATTTGACCTGCGCATCATTGGAACTTAAAAAGCGCATCGCACTAGCCAACCTAGATTACGCTAACAAAACAAAGAGGTAGTTTGATGATATGTGGCTTGTTATTCAAAACCACATAAATTTTTCTTCGAATTTCCAATTGTATATGATGATAAGATTCATTCAAATTAGTGAAAAAGATAAATCATATTCGTGTGAATATTAAACGATTTTTTCGGGCAGCGATGGTACATTCACCGGAATATCGAGGACGTTCGACGACCAACAGTGAAATTTATAATATTGCATGATGCTTTTTTCACGAGAGTGGTCAGCAGTATTTTCCCGTGTTATTTACTTGACGGTAAAAATAAACGTAACCACATTTCACTTAGCGAAGTAAATGGCAGATAACTCACTTTCGGCGATATAATATTGCACTGATAGTGAAATCATATTAAACAACGATATTAATCAACATTTTAAGTATATATTCTTATCTTGTGAGGCAGAGCATTCATTATTTTTCGAAACAAAAGCAGCGGAAATAATCGTGTCACGATGAATAACGAAAATGTGAAATTTCTCAAAATGCTTCACACATTCTACAAAAGACATAATTTTAAGAAGTTTGTATTTCCAAGAAATGTTTTTCGGATGGGTGTTTAATGTGATTGGCCAATTTGAATTCCTATTGGAATGAGTAATGTGCGTTCTGGTAACAGTAACTCAAAGAATACTAATATCTGTTTTCACGTAAGGAACATAATATGAATAAATTTAGTTCTCACAGTACGCTATGCTACGATTGAAATTGTCAATAATTTATACAATAATTTTTGACTGTTTTAGTATACTGTAACCTGCAGTTTATCCATAGAACAACAAATTTAAATTTTAACAGCAACCGCATTCATATTTACTGACACAAATTAAAATTACAAATTTTCTACGATTAACGTATGCTAATATTATAGTAGTTCACCTTAGTCATATAACAAATTTGTTTCATTAATTATAACTAGCAAATGTTATTTGCAAATTCCTTGTAACAGTTTCTCAACGAAATCAGATGCATGATCGCGTTTGGAATAAAATTCGTTGCAATGTATGTGTGAAACACCGATTGTAAAAAACTCACGAGCAATCTCGTCCTTTTTTGTGTCTAATTTTAGGAAACAAATAATTTGTTGAAGTATTTTCATATAT